>CM076969.1:16740935-16761555 GCA_039105355.1 Benthosema pterotum | reverse complement strand
CGAATTTTCGACATTTTTCAAAAATCCTCAAAAATCCTCAAAACGATGAAAAACGACATGCTGTGCAAGAATGTAAGGCTATAGCCTTGCGTTTTTGCCATTTTTCATCATTTTTCGAAAATCTTCAAAAATGGTCGAAACGATGAAAAACGGTAAGGCTATAGCCTTGCGTTTTTTCGAAATTTCGACATTTTTCAAAAATCCTCAAAAATCCTCAAAACGATGAAAAACGACATGCTGTGCAAGAATGTAAGGCTATAGCCTTGCGTTTTTGCCATTTTTCATCATTTTTCGAAAATCTTCAAAAATGGTCGAAACGATGAAAAACGGTAAGGCTATAGCCTTGCGTTTTTTCGAAATTTCGACATTTTTCGAAAATCCTCAAAAATCCTCAAAACGATGAAAAACGACATGCTGTGCAAGAATGTAAGGCTATAGCCTTGCGTCTTTGCCATTTATAATTATTTTCGAAAAATCATCAAAAATCGTCGAAACGATGAAAAACGGTAAGGCTATAGCCTTGCGTTTTTTCAAAATTTCGACATTTTTCGAAAATCCTCAAAAATACTCAAAACGATGAAAAACGACATGCTGAGCAAGACTGTAATGCTATACCCTTGCGCTTTTGCCAGATTTCGTCATTTTTCGAAAATCTTCAAATGATGAAAAAACGTAAGGCTATAGCCTTGCGGTTTTTTTTCTCGAAATTTCGACATTTTTTTCGAAAATGCTCAAAAATGCTCAAAACGGTGAAAAACGGCTTACTGAGCAAAACTGTAATGCTATACCCTTGCGCTTTTGCCAGATTTTGTCATTTTTCGAAAATCTTCAAAATGATGAAAAAACGTAAGGCTATAGCCTTGCGTTTTTTTTCTCGAAATTTCGACATTTTTTCGAAAATGCTCAAAAATGCTCAAAACGGTAAAAAACGGCATGCTGAGCAAGACTGTAATGCTATACCCTTGCGCTTTTGCCAGATTTCGTCATTTTTCGAAAATCTTCAAAATGATGAAAAAAACGTAAGGCTATAGCCTTGCGTTTTTTTTCTCGAAATTTCGACATTTTTTCAAAAATGCTCAAAAATGCTCAAAACGGTGAAAAACGGCATGCTGAGCAAGACTGTAATGCTATACCCTTGCGCTTTTGCCAGATTTTGTCATTTTTTCGAAAATCTTCAAAATGATGAAAACACGTAAGGCTATAGCCTTGCGTTTTTTTCCTCGAAATTTCGACATTTTTTCGAAAATGCTTAAAAATGCTCAAAACGGTGAAAACGGCGTGCTGAGCAAGACTGTAAGGCTATATCCTTGCCTTTTTCTTTTTTTTTTTCGAAATTTTGACATTTTTCAAAAATCCTCAAAATGATGAATAAAGGCAAGGCTATAGCCTTACGTTTTTTTGTTTGTTTGTTTGTTTGTTTTTTGTTTGTTTTTTTTCGAAATTTCGATATTTTCCGAAAAACCTCAAAAATCCTCAAAAATCCTCAAAAAGATGCAAAACGGCATGCTGTGCAAGAATGTAAGGCTATAGCCTCGCGTTTTTGCCATTTTTTCATCATTTTTTGAAAATCTTCAAAAATCGTCGAAACGATGAAAAACGGTAAGGCAAGGTTAGCCTTGCGTTTCTTTTTTTTTTTTTTTTTTTCGAAATTTCGACATTTTTCGAAAATCCTCAAAAATCCTCAAAACGATGAAAAACGACATGCTGTGCAAGAATGTAAGGCTATAGCCTTGCGTTTTTGCCATTTTTCATCATTTTTCGAAAATCTTCAAAAATGGTCGAAACGATGAAAAACGGTAAGGTTATAGCCTTGCGTTGTTTTTTTCGAAATTTCGACATTTTTCGAAAATCCTCAAAATCCTCAAAAACGATGGAAAAACGACATGCTGTGCAAGAATGTAAGGCTATAGCCTTGCGTATTTGCCATTTATAATTATTTTTCGAAAATCATCAAAAATCGTCGAAACGATGAAAAACGGTAAGGCTATAGCCTTGTGTTTTTTTCGAAATTTCGACATTTTTCGAAAATCCTCAAAAATCCTCAAAACGATGAAAAACGACATGCTGTGCAAGAGTGTAATGCTATAGCCTTGCGTTTTTGACATTTTTCATCATTTTTTGAAAATCTTCAAAAATCATCAAAACGATGAAAAACGGTAAGGCTATAGCCTTGCGTTTTTTCGAAATTTCGACATTTTTCGAAAATGCTCAAAAATGCTCAAAACGATGAAAAACGGCATGCTGAGCAAGACTGTAATGCTATACCCTTGCGCTTTTGCCAGATTTCGTCATTTTTCGAAAATCTTCAAAATGATGAAAAAACGTAAGGCTATAGCCTTGCGTTTTTTTTCTCGAAATATCGACATTTTTTCGAAAATGCTCAAAAATGCTCAAAACGGTGAAAACGGCATGTTGAGCAAGACTGTAATGCTATACCCTTGCGCTTTTGCCAGATTTCGTCATTTTTCGAAAATCTTCAAAATGATGAAAAAACGTAAGGCTATAGTCTTGCGTTTTTTTTTTCTCGAAATTTCGACATTTTTTCGAAAATGCTCAAAAATGCTCAAAACGGTGAAAAACGGCATGCTGAGCAAGACTGTAATGCTATACCCTTGCGCTTTTGCCAGATTTCGTCATTTTTCGAAAATCTTCAAAATGATGAAAAAACGTAAGGCTATAGCCTTGCGTTTTTTTTTTCTCGAAATTTCGACATTTTTTCGAAAATGCTCAAAACGGTGAAAAACGGCATGCTGAGCAAGACTGTAATGCTATACCCTTGCACTTTTGCCAGATTTCGTCATTTTTCGAAAATCTTCAAAATGATGAAAAAACGTAAGGCTATAGCCTTGCGTTTTTTTTTTCTCGAAATTTCGACATTTTTTCGAAAATGCTCAAAAATGCTCAAAACGGTGAAAAACAGCATGCTGAGCAAGACTTTAATGCTATAACACTTGCGCTTTTGCCAGATTTCGTCATTTTTCGAAAATCTTCAAAATGTTGAAAAAACGTAAGGCTATAGCCTTGCGTTTTTTTTTTCTCGAAATTTCGACATTTTTCGAAAATCCTCAAAAATCCTCAAAACGATGAAAAACGACATGCTGTGCAAGAATGTAAGGCTATAGCCTTGCGTTTTTGCCATTTCTCATCATTTTTCGAAAATCTTCAAAAATGGTCGAATCGATGAAAAACGTAAGGCTATAGCCTTGCGTTTTTTCGAAATTTCGACATTTTTTCGAAAATCCTCGAAAAAAAGTGCAAAGTCATGTCAAGGAAATATTGTTGGTAAACATTTGAGAACGTCCCTACTGTTTGTTATTTCAGTTGTCTAAATGCTCCATTCCTGTTAGGGATGGGGGTTTCATTGTAACCATCTGTTGACTGTGTCTATAGTTAGATTGTCACCTCCTACCATGGGGGGTTGGCTTTGGTTGGGTATAAGTTAACGTGCTTTTCCCAGATCTTTGTCTTGCTTTGACTAAGGGACCTGTTTCCCATACATGAATGTAAGTCATTGTCAAACCTTATGATATCATAAATAGAATCACTCATATTTAAGCTCTGGTGTGTTGTCGTTATTAACATGTGTATATTCCTCTTTTTCCCGAGTACTGCCAAATCCGCATTCACATTCTGGAGGTTCCACCGAAATATTGTCTGGACTGGACGGAGTTTGGCTGTGCAAATGGAGGGCTGGACCTTGGCCAGGCGAATCGAGATGTTCGAGGTGAGCTGCCTTGTGGGCAAACCTTTCAGCCTCCAGTTGTTTAGCCAAAGCTTCCGTGGTACATTGGATTGTGCAGATTTGGTAGTAGTGTTTAGTGGTGGAGACAATCCAGAGTTTTATATCAGTGATGTGTTGTATAGGCGTCCACTGAGAAGGGTACTTTGTATTGCTTCTGAATGACAGAGAGGTATTTTTACCTGCTGCTGGTCAAAATAAGTGTAGGTTGGAGAACCATTATATGGTTTTGCCAGACCGAGTGGACAGCCTATAGAGGCCGAGGGAGACAAGGTGTCTCGCCTGTAAATCGTATATGCATTACGCTCAGAAGCAGGGACTAAATGTCGCCATGCTGTCTAGTGAAAGGCAAGCAGGAGATGCTTGGCCTAGGGTCCTTTGCTAAGGGAAAGCATAAAAAAACACAATTGTGGGTGAGAAAATGATCATTGCATTGAGTAGTCGTATAAATGAAAGACTGAGTCTTGTGTATTTGTGTGGTCTGCCTGGGTGAGAGTGAAAGAGTGTTGAGGGCAGAAGGTGTGTTTGAAGAGAGAGTGACAGAGTGTGAGAATGAGTAGCCTTGGCAAATTATTTCATTATTATTTTTTTGTTGCAACTAGTTAAAAATTGGCATTAAAAATACTAGCTCTAAAGATTGTAAAATGAAGGAAATCGAAAGCGAAACTAAAAGATAAAAATTAGACCCTTTGAAGAACTTTGATGTGGTCAAAAATGGTTAAATTAGATTCTGTGTGAATGTGACTGTACAGTCTGTGTCTTTAGTGTTTCCTGTCCGAGGTTGTTTGTTCTGTACTTAGTCCATTTGTTAACTGTGTAGAGTGAGTCTGTGTTTGAAAGAAAGTGAAAAGGAAATCCTTGCAAATAAGTAATTGCTATATTAAAAAAATGAAGATACCGATTATAACAGGTTATAGTTCATTTATAATTGATGTAATGATTTAGGAAAGTATAAGTTTTGGATCAACACATGTAATAAGGTGTGATCATGTATAGTAACACAGTAAGTGACAATTTGTGAATGTGTTTGAGATGAAAGTAGTAAATATAAATAAGTAGTAGTAAATAAGTAGTAAAGAAAAATATATATATGCACACCTATGTCAAGAATGATTTGACATGTAGTGTGTGAAGTGTGCACACATCTGTAACCAAGTGTGAAGAGAAAAAGAAAAAGGTGTAAGATCTGAAAAGTGTGATGGTCTTGTGTAGTTAACAGACCCACATGTTTGTTTAATTATAATTAGGGTTGTTTCAAAATTGAGGCATCTGTTAGCAACTGTAGGAAATAGGAAATATATCAGTTACTAAATGTTCGCCAGTATCCATTTCTATCCTGTGGCATATACCTGGTGTATATGTATATTGATGTTTGATTTCAGGAGTTCAAACATATATGTCAAACTTAAGGCTCTGAGGCCCGAGTCAGGCAGCAAATGAATTATCTTCGGCCCGGGATGATATTTTATTACATTTAGAATTGGCCCTCTAGTGTATTATACACACCATTCAGATTTTCTTTGTCACTTCACAATGATGCAGTGCTTAGTGAGGACCATAGGACAGGAAACTGTGCTTTAATGAAAATCAGTTGTGAGAACATGAAGATTCATCTTTGCATTTATCTGACTGTTTTGTCTGGTTTGTTTGTTTCTCGAGCAATATCTGATTTGGTTGGTTAAAAGGGAGAGAAGTTGACCAGGTGTTACCTCCTGTAAATGACAGTTGTTTTTAGTGCTCTCATGGGCTGTGACCACCAGCTGTTATTGTCTTTTTGGAGATAGTAGGTTGGGGGTGGAGATGGTCAGCTCTGCTGATACTTTTGAATAGTTTGTGTTGTTTGGGAGTTTTAAAAAAAAAAAAAAAAAAAAAAGGGAGTGAAAACAGATGTCTTACAACAAGATTTTGGCTATAGTTAGTTGAGATAATATTGATTTTTTTATCTTAAGAATCTTTTGTCACATTTGCTACTATGTAATCCAACAGAGCCCTACAAAAATATTTGTTTCCCACTGAAACTAGAACAATTTGGCATAAATATATCAGGTACACATATAGTTTGCAGTATGCCTTGGTAAAAATGCAATTGGAAAATTGGAAAGGAAAATTGCAAGTTGTAGTGACCACAGTACTAGTTCATCACCTTTTAATATTATAGTGTGGAATTAAGCAGCTTATGAAAATAGCAATGATAATAGTTAATAATTTGGTTATTAACTCCATTCTGATCACTAAGAAAGGTAGCAACACTAGAGAGTGTTACCCCTAGCATAGGCTGTTTGTAAATGTAAATGTTATTGTTTTCATTATAGTTTTCACAAAAGACCAAAAGACAAAAATAGCAGGTTGATGATAGCTTTTCTTGAGAGAAAATAGGTCCCTAAAGAGGTAGATGTTGTACTATTGTGATGCCTGAAGCCAGAGTAACTTGTTGTGGTATGCCTTTTTATTTGATAGCTGTATATATTGTATTTGGATACATTAGAGAAGCTTGCTCATGCACTGTGTATTACGTAAGCAATATAGGAGATTTCATTTATAGGATACTATTGACTCGGCCAAGTGACAAATGACTGAAAGATTTAGGTCTGCAAATAGGGAAATTATCAAAAAATAGTAGCAGCCATATTTGCTGATTTTAAATTATATGGTGGGAGTTGCAATTGTGCAAACATATGCATTCATCAAGTAAGCCCATAATCTACCCATTACTTTGAGAGAGATACAAAGCATGCAAGGCTGTAAAATAGTGAGTCTTCTTCCTGAAGCGGCTGGGATGGCATCAGGAAGCTGTGAGCAGTGGAGTTTTTTACTGGACTTTGAGACACTGAAACTGAGACACTAAGCTGGCACCATCAAAACCATGATGGTTCGTGGGGATTTGGGGACCCCCCCGGCTAGCAGAAAACTTTCGTGAAATGGGAGCTATTTCTGACTGATGCAACAAAGGAATATATGGAGGACAATATTTTGGACACTATGCAGATTTTGTGGCGAGCAAGAAAACTGTATTCTTCTTTCTGTAGTGACGGGGAGAGATTGGTAAAGATTGACGGATGTATATGTACAGTATAGAATTCATGTGGGAAAAGTAATTATGGCTGCTATGAAACTATTAAGTGGGACAAGTGTCCCTGGCAGATTACTGACTTATGACAGAAATTGACCTCATGTTGAGTTAACAGAGTAACAAGACATGGGTATTTTGGGCAGTTTAAAATAGGGGTTTAACCTTATGCTCCCCGACTGCCAGGTGGTTCTTACACTGAATTAGATAACAAAAACAAGGCTTCCAGCTGTTTAGAAGATGAGTCCTGTGTGAACTGCTGAGGTACCCTTTTAGATGTGTGACTGGGGTGTCATTATGTTTGAGATGTAAGCCAAGTATACATACTCTAAGAGAGTTGTGGTCTTTGTCACATTTCAAAGGCATACTGTAAAAAAAAACATTGTGATATACCTGTTTAAATGGGCAGATTTTGCTTATAGAGGCAGAACTATATTCATCTTTAGAGGTTGAAGCTGTATATAGTTAAAAGAGGAAAAACTATGGTAACTGAAGGAAGTGCAAAAGAGAGCATCAAATGATAGGGAAAGAAAAAGCATATTAGCCAGTTTCTTGTATAGCAAAGTTAGGATATTTCTTCTCTAATTAGAAAAGGTATTAATTGGATACCCATTTTGGTTCATTAATATACATAATGAATACATACACAAATACATTAATTACATAATATTAAATTGTAAGGCATAAATTGAGTGTTGCATATGATGTTGTGCTTGCTTGTGACTTCGCCATGTGTACAACAAGAGAAAATTCAAAGATGTGCCTATAAAACACCACTTGAATAATTTTATTATTAGGTTAACAGGACCGCTGCAATTCTATTTTCGACTTGCAACATGCAAGGCAAACAGAAACCCCCATTTACTGAAGCCTTGTGCCCCCAGGGGGCCAAGAGTAATTGACAGTTACCGGCTGATGGCTGGCTAACCAGCCTGGTGTGAATGTAATGTTGTGATAGCACCTTTTTTGTTAAGGTGAAGATCCTAAATATATAGTAGTGGCCAGGAGAAAAGTTAGATTTAATAAGGAAAGGCATACTGTGATCTGATCAGGCCAGGTATTACAATGGAACATTTACTAGTATGAATAGAAATTAGCGTTCTGAGGTTGTAGCAGTATTGCGGTATGGAAACGAATATTATACTGGTGAGAACGGAATGGTAGTAATAGTATTGTTATTTGGGGCATTAAGAGGGTTTTCTATGAAATTGGAACAAAGGATTTGTATTTTGGCGAAAGGAAATTTGCAAACGTCTATCTGCATTCTAAAGTTGTTGTGCAAGTGATTTATGATTCTGCATTTTAACCATCAGTGCAGTGACTCCTTGTTGGGACCTTGTAGTGACAAGAGTCAAGCAGTTATACAGCAGCTTGGTCTGGGAGAAGTTCTGATTTGTTTGGCTGTGATTGAGTTAACTACCTGCTCCTGTTAATCTCTCACTTCTTTGGCCTGTGTAGCACATACTGTGAATCAGCTGTGCAATAACTATGGTAGAGAGATTGTGTTTTCAGTACTGATTCTAGTGCTTGTAAATGGTTCCAGGGGAAGTAACTGTGCAGCAGCGTTTTACAACTGTGGTTGAGACTAAAATGCAGGACAAGCATTGGTTGATTGTATTTGCAAAGTAATAATACTGCGATGACTAAAAGAGATATTGAATATACTGTATATACCGTAAATGCCTAAAGTAAGTTCTGACTTCTGTGTTTTTGGCTGCGAGCTACTATTTTGCAGATGAAAGATGAGTGGCCAGTTAGTTGAAAGCATTTACAGATTTGTTGTTACTTTGTGTGTAACTTGAGACTGGGACCCATGAGTAAAGTTGAAAGTATTGGTTATTGGTTATTATAGGGACGTTTATGTTTCAATGCTGAAGACGTTGTCTGTGACTCTGCAACGGATTGAATAACCAGTGGAGTGAGCCTGCAGGAGTGACCAATTACATTGCTTACGATTTGTGGCAACGTTTGCTTGATGCTTAAAAGCATAAGTATTATACTATGTATTGTCAGAGAATGAACTAAATGGGGAAAGTAGGCAACTACAGATGAAGAATGACTATTTTTAGAGGATCATAATCTTGATTATGAAGTCACTTGGTTCGTGGTTGCTTGGATGTGCCCCAGTAGTAACTGGTCTATGACATATTATATGACATATCATATTATATATGACATACAGAGATGAGCTTGATGCGACTTGACTTCGATAGGTTTGCCGGATGACTCTTTTGACAAAAGTAGAGTTGTGTTGCATCCGAGAGTTTGTATATACAGTATGACGGGTTTTTCCTGCCCGCGGGATTTGAGCGAGCTAAACAGTGGTGAGGCAGAAATATTGTATATTTTAGGATGTCTCGTTGCACACAACGAGGTCCTTGTGATGGCTGCAACAAAATGTGAAGTGTGTAAGTTACAGTAAGTATCCGGTAAGTATACGGTGGTAGTTCAGGTTAAAAAGGGGACGCCCTTTTCCTGAACCTGTGGCATTGTTGCGTTGTGTATCTTTTCGAGTCATGATTTCATTTGATGTTGTCAAGTGTACTATGTGATGAGTGTTTTTCAGGTTCTAAGTTCGCGGTGAAGGTAGAGTGTCATTTTCCCCGTGAGATGATAGCATGTGTTGACTAATCCCTAACAAGAACAAAATCGGTCGTATGTGTGTTGTGTGATTTTGCGCCGCGATGATTTGTTGTATTTGCAGAGAGAATGTTCTGGGATAAGGACGCCGCGATCTGTAAGTATGGAGTTTGCTTGATTTGAGGTTTCTGAGTGCTGTGCATGCTGTTGTGTGCCGTCTGTGCGTCTTTCAGTTTGATTATCTACAGATTTGAGAAGCCACCAGGATTCGACTATCCGGAATCGGACTGACGGGAACGAATGGATGGCATGGTTCATGAGGCTGAGTATTCTGTCAAAAATGTGCGTTACGATAACATATTACAAGTTCTATTTTGCGGAGTTGGGCTGAGTTGAATGTTGAAAGTGAGGTGCTCTGCTGTGGCTTACACAGCCATGCTAAATCTCTACTGTTAAAGGAGCCGATGTTGGTGGAAGATACAGATACAGATTCTGTCTAGTATGGTTATAGATTGTAGCCTAATAGATGATTTCTATTTTGGCTGAATAAGAGTGTCAAATTGGTACATATTGTGTGTTGACCCATCTGATGAAGATCCCTGTCTGTTGGGGTGCTTCTGGGTTTTAGCTGGTTCGGCTTGGCTCAACTCTGTTTGGTTCTGGTCAATGGATTGTAATGTGTGTCCACTGTGGCAAAATATGGGATACTGGCACTGGGTTTCTTTCTTTTTCAGAGAGATGAACCATCGGAGGTTAAAGTGGATATGACAATGGCCACCTTCTGTGTGATGTCGAGGGAAAGATGCATTGAGGGACCCTGTTCCTACCGGGGCGCTGGTGGAGTCCCCTGTCCAATGATGACCGACAGATCCGAGGCGATGTGGGGGTAGGGCACTGTGTGCCTGCCCAGGACCGGAAAGGGTGCAGTGTGCCCCATGGCTCGGCGTATCAGGCTTTGTTGCTGTGACGTGTGCAGCTCCAGAGCTTGGGCTTTGACAGATCTGCAAGCTCTCTACGTTGGGAGTTTGAGGGTTAGGATCTGCCAGTGACACTGGTGTGAGGTCGTGAGTGGGGGTTGTACTCCTCAAACCCTGGATTCTGCGATCCTGTGCTATGATGTTAGGTCACCTGTGGGTGGTTGTCTGTCACTGTTGGCTGCCAAAATGGCCGACGACTGCGAGTGGCAGTTTTCACTGGATGTTCACTGGAGTGGAAGCACAGTAGTGCTTGTTCTGGAATTCATGGAGCTTTAAAGACTTTTAGGGCTGATCTGCTCCATGCAGGTTATGCTCTATGGTGGCTGCAGTATGAAATGCAGTTTGAGATGGGACGACTCTCTGGAACGGACACTTTTCGGGTGCTGAGTCGACTTTTCTGATGCTTGTATCGTAGGCCTAATATGGTGATCGCTCAAAAAGAGGGTCATGTAGGAATTTTCCCTGTTGTCTAATTCGGTATTATACAGGTTTTTTTGTCTACATCTGCGGTACATTGATAAGCTAATGATAGCGGGACTTTTAAATGTTTAAATGGGGGAATGTCAAGGAAATATTGTTGGTAAACATTTGAGAACGTCCCTACTGTTTGTTATTTCAGTTGTCTAAATGCTCCATTCCTGTTAGGGATGGGGGTTTCATTGTAACCATCTGTTGACTGTGTCTATAGTTAGATTGTCACCTCCTACCATGGGGGGTTGGCTTTGGTTGGGTATAAGTTAACGTGTTTCCCCCAGATCTTTGTCTTGCTTTGACTAAGGGACCTGTTTCCCATACATGAATGTAAGTCATTGTCAAACCTTATGATATCATAAATAGAATCACTCATATTTAAGCTCTGGTGTGTTGTCGTTATTAACATGTGTATAATTCCTCTTTTTCCCGAGTACTGCCAAATCCGCATTCACAGTCACCAAACCGGTCAGGAAACAGGTTCAAGTGTGGCCAGATGGGCAGTGCCTGCTTTACAGGACTGCTTTGACACTACAGACTGGACATGTTCAAGCAAGCGGCCACCCACTCTGGCCACACGGACATTAACGAATACACTGAGACTGTCACTGCTTACATCAGCAAATGCATCGATGATGTCACAGAGACCAAGACCATCACAGTACGGGCCAATCAGAAGCCATGGCTGACAACGGAAGTCCATAGGCTACTGAGGGTCCGAAACGCCGCCTTCAAAGCAGGTGACGACGAGGGCCTGAGAACAGCAAGGGCCAACTTGGACCGTGGCATCAAAGAAGCAAAGAGACAGTACAGAAGAAAATAGCTGACCGTTTCAGCGACAGCAGAGACACCAGGAGCCTGTGGCAGGGGGATCCAGACCGTCACGGACTACAAACCCCGGCCACGGACCTGCGACAACGACATCACCCTGCTGAACAATCTCAACAACTTCTTCGGGCGCTTTGAAGCCCAAAACAGCACCCCTGCACGAAAGTCACCCCCTCCCCCGGACGACCAGGTGCTGCTACTGTCCCAACACAGTGTGCGTCGCTCTCTCTCCAGGATCAATGCCCGCAAGGCACCGGGCCCTGACAACATTCCCGTCGGGTGTGGAAGGACTGTGCAGGAGAACTGGCTCATGTCATCACAGACATCTTTAACATCTCCTTGAGCCAGGCTGCTGTCCCCTACATGCTTCAAAGAGACCACCATCATCCCCATCCCGAAGAAACCTTCTCCAACCTGCTACAAATGACTACCGCCCTGTTGCACTGACTCCAATCATCATGAAGTGCTTCGAGCGTTTAGTCATGCATCACATCAAAGGTGTCCTCCCTCCTAACCTGGATCCCTACCAGTTTGCATATCGGGCCAACAGATCAACCGACGATGCAATCTCCACCGTTCTTCACTCTGCCCTCACCCACCTGGACACCAAGGACGCACACGTACGGATGCTGTTCATCGACTTCAGCTCAGCATCAACACCATCATCCCCCAGCAGCTCATCCACAAGCTGGACCACCTGGGAGTGAACACCTCAATGTGCAACTGGCTGCTGGACTTCCTGACTGGGAGACCGCAGGCAGTCCGAGTCAGCGGGAACACATCCAGCACCATCACCCTGAACACGGGGGCCCCCCAGGGATGCGTGCTCAGCCCCCTCCTCTTCACCCTGCTGACCCACGACTGCACACCAAAGCACAGCAACAACATCTTTGTCAAGTTTGCGGACGACACAACTGTGGTCGGTCTCATCCATAACAACGATGAGTCCAACTACAGGGATGAGGTGAGCCAACTGACCACGTGGTGTGGAAACAACAACCTCCTTCTCAACGTGGAGAAGACGAAGGAGATCATCGTTGACTTCCGGAGAGCGCACACCCAGCACTCCCCACTGAGCATCAACGGAACTGCGTGGAGAGAGTGAAGAGCACCAAATTCCTCGGTGTGCACATCACAGAGGACCACTCCTGGAACACCAACACCACATCGCTGGCCAAGAAGGCACAGCAGCGCCTCTACTTCCTCCGCAGACTGAGAAGAGCCGGAGCCACCGTCCCCATCATGTGCTCCTTCTACCGCGGCACGATCGAGAGCATCCTGACCAGCTGCATAACTGTGTGGTTTGGCGGGTGCAACGGCATCCTGCAGAAAGACCTTGCAGCGCACAGTGAGAGCAGCTGAGAGGATCGTGGGTGTCCCCCTCCTGTCCCTGCAGGACATCTACACCACACGTGTGACCCGCAGGGCGCTACAGATTGCAGGTGACACCACCCACCCTACGCACGGCTTCTTCAATCTTCTCCCATCGGGGAAGAGACTGAGGAGCCTCCGGGCAAGGACTTGTAGACTGAACGACAGTTTTCGTTCACCAAGCCGTCAGGATGCTGAATTCCCTGCCGCTGCTATCTCGCACTGAGCACCTGCCGCTACCCCCTCCCACGGCACACGCACAGGCACGCACACGCTGAAAGCCAGAACAAGAACACTTGTACGCACACTCTGGCTTGTACGCCCACTTCGTACACACACGCTGGACTCAACTACCCCCCCACACACACATGCACACACATACACTCATAATGCACAACTCACACACAACCAGAAGGACTGTACCGAATCCGCTGCTATCCCTATCCCCCCTGCACATGTACAGCGATACCCCTACAGTAATACCCCTACTGTCATAGTTGTCATAACCTAGCCGTTAGTATAGTAGTGCGTAGTTGTAGTATGCTTAGTTTTAGTAGTATGTCTTAGTATGTTTAGTGTTTTAGTATATTTAGTATGTCTTAGTATGTTTAGTATGTTAGATGTTTTTTTTTTTTTTTTTCTAGTCTTAGTTTTCAACTCTCACTACTTGCCACTTTATTAGTATATTTATACCTGGTCGTAGCTTAGCACCTTCACCCCACTTTATACTGCTACAGTTGCACCTTAATACTAGTCTGTTGCACTATACGTCACTTACTGTTCTTGTATTGTTTGTAGTCGTCATTTTTCTTATTGCACTGTCTATTGTCTATTGTCTTATTGCACTGAGGAACAATGGAAACGTTATTTTTTTTAATATTTTAACTAGGGGTGGGACTCGATTAAAATTTTTGATCTAATTAATTTGAAGCTTTGTAATTAATTAATCTCAATTAATCGCATTTTAATCACATGTCATTATTTACCTGAGAGCAGTGAGAAAGCACATTTTTAAATGATTTTGAGTGAAGCAATGAATACTGAATAGTGAATACATAAACTTAAGCAGCAAAACATTGTTTATTATTTATTTTTTTTCGTTTTCAATTATTTTAACGAAAATTAACAAATCAGTGCCACTTTTACAAGAACATGCAGCATAAATAGTACTCTACATAGTACTTTTAACAGAACATTCAGGTAGCCCATTCAAAGTGGCTTTTTGTAAACTTTTTTTTTTGAAAAACTTTTTCAAGTATATTCCAGAACCTTGATCATAACAAATTCTTTTTCTTCATATGACAAACAGCCATACAATAACAACATAAAGTGCCAGTTTGTTTGTACAAACTTAAATGATAAGAGAAAAAAAGTGCCAGTAACATCTTGTATTATTTCAATTTCCTGAGGGAAGATACATGTTTCTTAAAGAACATTGCACAACATTGAACAAAGTGACAAAACATTGGCCTCACATTGTGCTCAGTATAATTCTAAGCCTACTCCTTCTCTTTCAGCCAGTTGCTGAGACAAACTAGCCTGTTCACATTTTCCGAGGTCAAGGCTGCCCTCTTCTTGTTGACCACGTTACCTGCCAGAGAGAAAAGTCTCTCACAAGGGACAGAAGTGGCAGGGCTGCCCAGATACTTGCATGCCAGGGCAGAAATCTGTGGGTGGGCTCCGGCATGGGTAGACCACCACTGCAGTGGACAGTCTTTCTCCCCGATGGTGGGCTCTGCTCTGTAGCGGCTCAGAGCCATGTTGGTTTCCTCTTCATCCTCTGATTCACTGTCTGAATTAAACAGCAAGAGGCTCCGCTTGTTAGGGGGTTCCTCTGTGGCTTCTGGAGTGGCGATGTTGGGTTCTTCTCGCAGCAGTGCAGCAACCCTGTCCCACACCTCTTCTCGCTCACCTCTTGGTAGACACTTCAGGTCTTTGAAGCGTGGGTCGAGTGCTGTAGCCAGCCTGAGCCATTCACCGTTGAGAGTAGTTTGGCGTTGACACAGGTCCTTTGTGAAGGCAGTCTTGAACTTCACCACATAGGCTGGGTCATCATCCGAGATATCCATGGTGTGCATCAGGTGGCGGAGAGCAGGTAGAACCACAGAGCATGAGACATAAGTCTCACCCCCCAGCAGCTCAGTCACATACCTGCAGTGGATAGTTTAGGAATGTGGTTAAATTATTGCACCATTAATATTTCATAAAAACAACAGGCAACAAAGGAGAAAAAATAAATTACAAATATAAGAGTTGCAGGCAAATCTATACCGTTGCCATAGTGATATAATTGATATTCAGTAGGCATATTAAATTGTATTGCACTAATTCACAGTCAATTCACAGTGCCTTTTCAAATTAGTATTATTTAACCCCATTAATAACATAGTTAGCGGTGTTTAATTACCTGCATGGTTCAAGGAGTTTCTCTAGCTTCTTCAGTTTGTCCCACTCTGATTCAGTCAGCAAGGTGAGCTTGTGAGTCTGTCTGGCTAGAGCATTCTCCACAGCCTCTTTGTTGTTCAGCAGACGAGAGATCATGAACAGTGTTGAATTCCACCTTGTAGTAACATCCTGTATCAGTGGCTCTGGCTCCTTCCAAGTTGATCTTGCTCTTCATGCAGTTCATCTGTATTAGCTAGGCTGTGTTTGAAGTGCCCCACGATCCTGCGACACTTGGCCAGTGGGTCATTAAAACCGCTGCCAGTCATGCACACTGTGATGGTCCTCTGCAGTAAATGGGCAACACAGGGCATGTGTTCGATGCTTGTGAGATGTCTCATTGCAGCCGTCATGTTTCTGGCAGAGTCGGTTCCGAGTGTGGTGACTTTTTGCTTGATACCCCAGGCCTCTGACACAGAGTCAAAATCATCTGCCACGTTTTCAGCATAGTGCCTGGTGGTGGTTTTCTGTACGGTTAAGGCAAAGGAATGAAGACACCACTTGGTGTCAATAAAGTGTGCCGTCACACCGAGGTAATTGGTATTGCTTACCGAGGTCCAGTGGTCCCCAGTCAGACCAACAAATTTGGCTTGCTCCAATAATTTCTCGTGTGTTTCCTTTCCGTCGTCATAAAGCTGCTGGACTCTTTTTGTGACTGTCTTTCTGCATGGCAGCTCATATGTTGGGTCAGACGACGCGATTCGTATCACCCTTTCCAAACCCGAATCCTCGACAATCCCAAGTGGTCTACAGTTGAGGGAAACCCAGTAAGCCATGGAGTTTGTTAATTTGTCAGATGTGGATTTGGTCATCTTGGCTCTGAAACCAGGCATCACGTCCAGGGTAGGCTGGGTGGCTTGGGTCGCTGAACAAGATGGACTAATGTTAACCTCCACACTAGCTCCAACATGTTTCGCTTGGATGTGATACTTGAGGCTCGAAGTGCTGCGATGGTAGGCGAATTCTTTGTTGCATAATCTGCACACAACTGCCGTTTTGTCCACGCTTCCATCCGCTCTTTTTTTAAATCTAAATTTGCCATCAACGGGTCCAAGTAATGCTTGCTCATCTGGTTTGTCGTTCATGTTGCGATTGCGAGTTGGTTTGTTTTTGTCTGCTGTGTGGGGAAGAAGACGAGGCAGGCGAAGCTTTAGAGTATAGACTGAGTTACGTTGATTTCATAGAGCTATCAGTCCAATGGCGGCTCTTCTACGTGGACTTCAACTGCAGTTTGTCCCTATTCAAACTACTTGAACAGCGCTCAAGTGCTCAGTTTCTGACTCCTCTATGTCGCAACTCTTTTACTAAATGGCTCCTGGTGGACTGCAGACTGCCGCTTCCGTGTGCATTAGCATATTCGGTAGGTGTGAAACGGTGATACAGTGAGAAACGTTCCGCTTCAATGGTGTTAAACGGCAATCAGTGACAAACGTTCCGCCTCAATGGTGGATGAAGAAAAGGTGCGAATAAATGCGTTATTTTTTATAACGCGTTATATTTTCTGTAATTAATTAGTCTCAATTAACGCGCTAAAGTCCCGGGCTTAATTATTTCATCCCTGTTTATGTCTCGACATACACTGGAGTGACAAATAAAGAAACTTGAAACTTGAAACTTGAACTTGAAATCCTCAAAAGGATGAAAAACGACATGCTGTGCAAGAATGTAAGGCTATAGCCTTGCGTTTTTGCCATTTTTCATCATTTTTCGAAAATCTTCAAAAATCGTCGAAACGATGAAAAACGGTAAGGCTATAGCCTTGCGTTTTTTTCGAAATTTCAACATTTTTCGAAAATCCTCAAAAATCCTCAAAACGATGAAAAACGACATGCTGTGCAAGAATGTAAGGCTATAGCCTTACATTCGTTTCGTCGTAACGATGAAAAACGGTAAGGCTATAGCCTTCCATTTTTTCGAAATTGACATTTTTTCGAAAATCCTCGAAAATCCTCGAAAATCCTCGAAAATCCTCAAAAATCCTCAGAAATCCTCAAAACGTTGAAAAACGGCATGCTATAATGGCACAAGGCTATAGCCTTGTGTTTTTGCCATTTTTCGTCATTTTTCAAAAATGAAAAACGTAAGGCTATAGCGTTGCGTTTTTTCGGAATTATTCGAAAATCCTCGAAAATCCTCAAAACGATGAAAAACGGCCTGCTGTGCAAGATCGTAAGGCTATAGCCTTGTGTTTTTGCCATTTTTCGTCATTTTTCAGGTTTTGTCATTTTTGAAAATGATGAAAAACGGCAAGGCTATAGCCTTGCGTTTTTTTTTTCGAAATTTCGACATTTTTCAAAAATCCTCAAAACGATGAAAAACTGCAGACAACATACAACGTACTATAATATAGTATGTTGTCCGAGAATATCTATTATAGCCTTTGTTTTTTCTTCGATTTTGACATTTTAAAAAAAAATCCTCAAAAACGATGAAAAATGGCATACTATAGTGTGTCCTCTGAGACCATGTACTATAGCCTGTTGTTTTTCCTTTACTTTGGCATTTTTGGAAAATCCTCGAAAACAGCAAAAACGACATACTATAGTATGCCGTTTTTTCTCGATTTCGACATTTTTCAAAAATCCTCAAGAACAATGAAAAACCGCATACTATAAATGTTTGAATGTTAGGGAACAACGGAAGCCTCCGGTGTTTCTGTGACTTTCAATGTGGTATTTTTTTAGTTTACGAAGCATGCAGTGTGGCTCACTGGATAAAGATTCTGCTTGGAGCTTTGGAGGCCCAGGTTCAAGTCCCACATGTCGATCTAATGCATTCGAGAATTAAAACCAGGAATTCTAGTAGTTTGTTTTTTTATTTGTGATGTCATCCAAAACCATAAACTATAGTATGTCTTTCATTCATTTCATTCACTTTTTACTTTGAAATGTTAGTTATTTAGGTTATTTAACTTAAACGCCCAATGCATTCTCAATGGCAACTTTATTTTGTTATTAGTCCTATATACTTAAGCGTAGAAACCGCATTTAAAGCTATTTAAGTTCATCTTACGGTGGACATGTTAGGAATCTTTGGAATGTTAATCGTTGTAGAAATATAGTGCTTACATGTTTAGTTTCTTTTAGGAAGTTTCATTCCTAAAAGGATGTACTTGATTGAGGTTTGAACTCCTGACCTCCAGATCGAGGGCATTTGTCAGCAGCCTATATCCCACTGAGCTACTTAGTACATCTGGTGGGTCGGTCTTCATTTCCCTTTGACTAACAACATTCATGAAAAAAAATGACTTCATCTATTTTAAAAATCTTCAAAAACGATGAAAAACAGCATACTATAGCATGTTGTCTGAGTCCATGTACTAGTCTGTCATTTTTTCCTCGATTGATATTTTTTGAAAATCCTCAAAAAATACTATCTACTAAACAGAAGAATTACATAGATACAGTATATCATCTGAGACCATTTACTATAGTAGTATAGTATAGCCTTTTTTCCCTTGATTTCAAACTTCGTAAAAACGATGACAAACTGAATATTATGTTGTCAGAGACCATGTACTATAGCTTGTCATTTTTCCCAGGTTTAGTCATTTTTCGAAAATCCTTGAAAACAATGAAAAATGGCATACTATAGTATGCTGTCCAAGACCACAGACTATAGCCTCGCGTTTTTCATTGATTTTGTGATTTTTCAAAAGCCTCCAAAATGTCAAAACACTGACATACTATAGTATGCCGTCCAAGACGTGGACTATATCCTGCCGTTTTTGTTTGGGGTTTTTTCCCGTCAACACAATGATCATGACATACAATAAACCATGTAAATACAACATACTAGCAGGGCACCGCAGGGAGTTGAACCCTGTTCCGGTAAACCAGAAGTACTACAACCAGTGCCTTAGTTTCTGTTTTGTTGTCATTTACAGGTTCAACAGCAATCACATTAATTTGCATGAATTTGACAAATGACCAAATCAAGGGAAGATGACGAAACTGCTTGAAAATGACTGCTTGAAAAAAAAAACATGGACGGTTTCATCTTTCAAAAAATCTCGAAAAATTACTATACCAAGTAACTAATAAAACTAATAAAAACTAAAAATGAATGCAAAAAATGATAACTAAACTAAAACTGTGATGTGGGTTCAGAAATCTAACTAAAACTAACTGAAATGATACCCAAAATACCCTTAGTTATAGTTTTTATAAAGCTTTTATATCCAAAATGTGTTGGTGACCATCATGAGGAAGAGGTGCTTCTAGATCTTATATCCACTATTGAGTTCCATAACACTGGGGTAAAAATTGTGTTCTTGTGGGAGAGTGCAATCATCCAAGAAACTCAAAGCAAGGGTTGAATACCAACCGTTTCCTACTTTGGCACATTTTTAATCCTATAACTGACAACCAAAGCACAGAACAAAATAAAATAACTAAAACTAAAACTATAACTAAACTAAAATTAACCAACACTAAATATTTTCACCAAAATAAAACGAAATAAAAACTAGCAAACCTGCTCTAAAAACTAACTAAAACTAACTTAATTAGAAAATAAAATGTCAAAACTAACTGAAACTAAACTAAAATGAAAAATCCAACTATAATAACCTGGGTCAGATCACAACCCACATGGGATGGTCTTTATGTCTTCCATCAGTTCAAATAACAAAGCTATAGCTAAGCTATTTTGAACCAGCCACATCTGGCTAGTCATCATTGATTGAATTTGAAGAAACTGATTGATTGACTGAAGAAACTAGAAGACATGTTTCAATTATAATATCTCACACTTTTAAGTAGTACTAGTACTTGTTAAGTACTAATAATTCCACATGTGTTTATTCTTAGTTTTAATTCCTTCAGTGAGAGAATATACCATGTAAAAAGTGAAAATACAGAAGACGCATTGAATGAGAAGATGTGGCCAAACATTTGGCCAGTACAGTATACAGTACAGTATATATAACAAGATATATAATGTACTGTATGGTCTCAACCCCAATTCCGTTGAAATTGGGACGTTGTGTAAAATGTAAATAAAAACATAATGCATTGATTTGCAAATCGTTTTCAACCTCTATTCAGTTGAATACACCACAAAGACAATATATTTAATGTTCAAACTGATAAACTTTATTGTTTTTTGAAATTATACAATCTTTTGTAATTTGATCCCTGCAAC
>CM076969.1:16673435-16735935 GCA_039105355.1 Benthosema pterotum | reverse complement strand
ATTACAAAGACTAATAGAGACAAGTCCAGGGAACTTATTCAGCCAGTAAAGTCAGATCAACAGAGACAACTGAGAGAAGAATAGTGTTAGGAGCATAGACTAAAAAGGTAGACAATGAAGGTGCAATTTTCCTGAGTGCGCTTTTAAATCCTTTCCTTGTGCAAATCTGAATCCACAGGTTACCGGTATTTTGCGACAGTATTGATTTGGCACAATAGTGGGGAGCAATCCGAGTGATATTTGTTGTCATTTGATTTCAAGTTCCTGCGTGTGAAATCAGAATCAATGCAAAATATGCTGCCCTTCGCTTCCCTTGTTCGTTCACATTCACACATTTGTGTTGCAGAATGAACAATCAAGGAGCGTGGCTATCACTCTAGTTACTAGAGTGATAGCCTCTCCCATGCCACTCCCAGTGGAGTTCATGGAGCACCCAGGAGGATTCCGAATACCATCTATTTCTGCATTTTTGTTTGTTTTATTTCGATTTGGACACCAAATCACCAAAGTTTGGTGTCCAAAACGCTGAAGTTAAACTCCAGGGGCACAGGGTTTCCTAGTCATGATAGTCATCCAGGATAGGGCCAAGCGCTTCAATATTGGAGAGCTTCACTTGAGGCTTGGCTTCACAGAAAAGTCATCTGTGATTGGCCAGTAGTTATCTGAGTGGCAGCGAGAGACATGGAGGAGTCGCATGAGTTACGTCACTTGGACAGCCACAGGCAGTGGCTTCAGCAGTTCCACTTGCCTTCATGCCTTCATTGGAGACATGTAGCTCCAATGAACTACGGCAGGAAACATCTCTGGTCAGGTTTGTAGAACGTATGGGATTACTGCATGTTTACTGCACGTTTTTGTGAGGTTTACTTACTCTACCCTCAGGGACACGAGGGTGTCCCTTTCACCAACAGCAACATTTTGGAACCACTTCACAAGACTGCAAGTTGATGATCATGTAGGGTGCGTTCGGAAATACAACCCTAAACGCACTGGACTGCCCTGTTGTCGTTCGTTTATACCTGGTGTATTTGGGGCATTTGGTGCTCCTCGTTCGTTTATTCACACTGGTGTGTTTTGTGCACGCACTGAACAACCCTACGCTGGAGACGGGGTTGGCCGGTGTGGAAGGTTGATTGCGTCACAGCTGTGTCTCGAGCGCTGCCGTTCAATGAAAAGCAATACAACTGTTGTGAGGTAGGAAGCTATAGGCTATGGCTTAGGCTATGGCATTAGCATACTGTGGTCCCCCAACTTTTCCATGTCTGTCAAG
Organism: Benthosema pterotum; assembly: GCA_039105355.1. NCBI lineage: Eukaryota > Metazoa > Chordata > Actinopteri > Myctophiformes > Myctophidae > Benthosema > Benthosema pterotum. The sequence continues at coordinate 16,734,665 of CM076969.1, read as the reverse complement.
GACCTGCACATTTATCAAATAAATGCATGCGGACCCCCATTTGAAAATACTTTCCAGGGGGACCCCCTTAAGAGAGGATTTATATGGCTTTGCAGTGATTCTCGCCATTTTTGAGTGAGGTGTGTTGTCTGGTTTTAACTGCTCGTTCGTAAATCAACGCACTCGGTGACGACACGCCCACAAAACCAAATGAACTCGGTGCGCACCCAGTTTGTATTTCCGAACATACCCGTAGTAATCAAGACTGAGAGAACAGTTTTATGTTGATTACTTCACAGGAAGAGAGCTAAAGAAGTCAAGAGCTTGTGCTTTAGAATGAGAAAATGAAAAAAGTGACAGTTATGTCCTTCGTTCTTGATGTCAGTATCTCTATAAGGCCACATGCAGAGTTAATTACTTGTGATCTCATTTGAGAGAAAGAGAGAGAGGTCTATATGGCAGGTCTTGAGTTAATTATTTGCATGTGAAAGTCAGGTTTACAACATAAAGGTATAGTCCACCTAATAAATTACTCATTTTTTGTCAATTACACACCCCATGAAGCCTTGCAGGGGAGTTCAAATTATTGATAAAAAAAAAGAATTATAGGAATATAATACGCTTAAAACCTCTCTGCATCTACATAGATGGCAGAACATTTGACTCTGAATGTGCTACCACACATTTTAGTATGCCAAAGGTGTTGTTTGAGTTGGACAGGATTGCTCCAAGTGTCCTTGACCAAGACACCTCCTAACAGTTCCACAGCCATCTTGAAACCCAATTTTCCCACATGCACGACACACGCGTGCGCGCACACAGTACAGTATAGAGTTAATTATTTGTGGTAGGGTGTCATGGTCGCCCCCATTAACTTCCTGCTTGTTCACAATTCAATTACACTCACTGACAAGGAGAGAAAGCAAGAAGACAGACATACGACCAACAGACAGACAGACAGACAGACAGACAGACAGACAGACAGACAGACAGACAGACAGACAGACAGACAGACAGACAGACAGACAGACAGACAGACAGGAACAAAGTAGCCAGGTAGGCAAGGACACCAACCGTCCGTCAGATAGGCCCATAGAAGCTTCAAGGGGGTTGTGCCAGCTAGTGGTGTGTATGTGGTTTATCAACACAAGGCTTTCACCAGGGAATACCCCTGTCCCCAGGCTCATCTCCATATGAGAGCTAATGGAAATGTTTTCTCTGCTCTCTTAATTAAAGATCACACTCATTTACATTCATCCTCCCAACAAACACTGTGGTCCACGGTATCACTGGGGAGTAGGCACGCATGCGCGGGCACACACACACACACACACACACACACACACACACACACACACACACACACACACACACACACACACAGTAAGACATTAATTACAGAAAGGTTATACCAATCTCAGGCACAATCTTTTAACTCTACATTTCTCTAAAACAATATATGAATGTCCTGTCCTGTCCTCTATCCGTATAATTATTATTCTGTTTTCATGACACAATAGAGCAGTGGTTAGTTTTATAACTATATTAGGCCAAAAGGCCATTCCAATGTCTGTAATGTGTGGTTTTAGTGTGCTACAAACTCCTTGTGGCTAGCGGGAGGGCTATGTAGTCCAGGAAGTAGTGTCGATGACATCAGAGACACTGGGCTCACTTCTAACATCTAAAAGATATAAAATCCCACATTACACACATTAAAGATCACCAGGAAGGTGCTCTAAATCTACTAAATCAGAACTTTCTTTCAGTTGAATTCACTTAACGTATCTGTTGCGCAACACGACCAAAAGGGTTGCAATTAACAAACACTGCAGTATGTTACTTTGCACTTCTTAGGGTACATAAACATATTCATTAACATCATACTGATTATCATACTATAATCATACTCAGTGTTTTCACTGCTAGAGGCTTTGGTCACCATGTTAGGCTGTAAAATTACTTCTTTTCCATTTATGTCAGATGTTTCATATAACCCCTAACACAGCTCGATTAGTGGTCATATAATAATATAATACGGCTAGCAAATAATAAAGCCTATAGCAGTGAGAGTCAGGGAAGAGTGATGTTATTTAATGCTGCAACATTTCATTGTATGGAACATAATATAATAGTTTTGTCTTTGTCTAAACTTCCTAATTGGTCAATGGTGGGTCGATGGCACGAATGAAACATCTGAACTGGCGAGGCACCATTGCTCCAATTGGCCACACTTAGCACAAACATTGTTCAGGGGCCACAAGTCTAAAGTTAGACAATTGAGCTTTAAAGCTAGCTTTATATACCTTGGTACATTATCAGAAGTCAACCTCATTTACATCCACACATTAGCTTCAACACTACTGCCGTCCACACAAAGCATTTAACCACAAGCCATCCTGCTGGCATATGCAAATGCTCTGTAAAAAGGCATTACTGTAATTGGCGGTTGTGAAGTGTGTTCATATTTTAAGCGCCGCACGACAGTCGAGACATAAAAATCTGGCCTTCTTATTGCTGTCCATCTTTCAACAGGCAATGGAAATGAAACAGATTAAGGCTAACGTATCATCAGATTGCCGGCGACTCCACCATTAAATTTATGTCCAGTATGGTCTCTATTAGTCTTATTAATGTCTTTACATACGTGTCTGTATTAGTGTGATATCTCTATTGCCTCCGCCCTCTTTCCATTCACCCCGCTTCATCTTTCTATGTGTGTGTATGCGTGTGTCATTCATCTGTCCCTTCCGTGAGTCTTTTACACAGAAGCCTGTCTGTAACAGTGTGATAGCTCTTGCTCCATTCATCCTTATATGTGTGATCACCACAACAGGCTTCACAAAAGGCAGTCAGGGTGCGGGTTAGGAGAGGGCAGAGGGGAAGGGAGAAATATGCTATGAGTGTGGGACACCCCCCAACCATCTCCCTCTCTCCTTCTCTCCTCATCCATCCATCCATCCCTCTCTCCCTGCCCCAGTTCTCTTCTAGTGCTCCCTAGCTCCTCCCTCTCTCTCTTTATCATCCCTCTCCATCCCTCCCTCTCTTTTTCTCTCTCCAATGCTCTTTAGTCCAAAGCCTCATCAAGGAGATTATCCTGTGATCCCCATTACAGAAAAGCAGGCCTGACATTCAAATATTAATATTCAAATTAAAACATAATTTATGGTATTAACTGCCTGCTCGGCAAGTGTGTGGCTTTTTACATGTGATTTACTGAGACATTAGTTTAGCCCCTCCCCCACACCTCTAATGACCCTAGTGTTTGGTAATTGGATCTGAGGGAAGACGTCTGCGGCACATCATGAAATGTGGGAAAAATCTGTGAAGGAAGTCAGATCTGACAAATCCTTTGAGACCCAAAGTGTACAAGGGACACAAAGGTGTCTTTGGCACGTGTACTGCATTTCCCACATTCCTATTATGTATATTTCCAAACCAGTGAGGAAATCATCATCATCATTACTATGAGTTTTATTATTATTATTATTATTTTTTAATCCCATCATTGTGTAATTCATTTTTTCACCTAGTGCCAATTACTATATGATGGTGAAGTGGATCCTGGGCTTTACACAGTCTCTGCCAACTTGGGGAGGCAACGTACTGGCCTCATGGTTTCTTATATGCATGAGGAGTCCAACCTTGCCTTCTTTTCACCTGACGGGGATGTTTCCCTGGTGGGACATGACGCATGGAAGGAACACGTTATTCTGTCCCCCCCATTAGACACCCTGGCTGGCAGTAACCAGGGTTACTGTGGCTTTGTGAGGGTACCTACCCTATAGGAACACAGGGAGAACATGCAAACTCCACACAGAAAGGCCCTTTCACTAAACCCACCACGGGCATGGGCACTGACAACATGGGGAGGAGACACACTGCCAGCACTCTAGCTGGAATCGAACACAGGGCATTATAATAGCTGTGAGGCGACAGCACTACCACTGTGCCACCGTGCCAATTTGTTATTAGAGTATTTTATTAGAGAAATCAAATTGTGGTTGGCCAAGCCCTGAATGCAGGCAGAAGGAGTTCAGTTCAGTTCAGTTTATTTGTTTTGGTCGTAGAACATTGTGTTTCATTGATCATAAGTGTTATTGGTTAAAGACCAAAAAGGAGTTAGGCTGAAGCACATGTAACGGACCCCAACAAGGCTAGACCTTTATTTTGTAGTGTGTAGCTGGAAGCAGAAGCCAAATTGTTTCCTGCTGCCACCAGAGGGCTATTTAAGGCCCAAAGAAAGACAGCATGGCAGGAAATGTTTGCTATGGAGTATGGACAGCATGGAAGCCAAGGTGGCTGCACAAAGAAAGGCTATAATGTTTAATGGAAATCGATGTTGAGACACAAGGAAGACAAGATGGACCTTGAAACGGACGATGGTTTAGCGCCTGGCTGGAAAGGGGGAAAAAGGTATTTTGTTGTTTCACAGATTGGTTTTATTGTTTACTGAATGGTATACTGTGTATTATGGTCTATTGATGGATTTTTGTAGTTAAAGGGGCATTGATTGTATTGTAAAAGTATGGATTTATTGGAAATGAAATCTTATGGGAAATGTGCAATTTGTAGTTGATGTAGCTATGAGACTTACTGATTTGTATTATGATTTATGACGGTATTGACTATGAAATGTATATTGATAGTTTTATGAAATGTAGTGATGTAATATGACTTATGAGGTTATTGATTGTAATGTGTATTGATCTATTGCTATGTATTGTATGTTTCTTTTCTTAGTTTTCACGTTGATCCAACCACTAAATAAAATGGGGAAAATCATCAGTCAAGCCTCAACTCCTTAATGCCAGCTGGGTCCGCTACAGTGAAAACTTTACCCAAATCATCATCTCCACATCTTCAACTGCTGACTACCACCTGCAATAAAATGGACTTCTCTCACTATGAGCTCAACCACAGTATTCATCCCTTCAACTGGATCCGGTGAACAACACACAACTGAAATAATGAAAGTCACACGGCTAGGACCAAAGAAACAAAGACTTTGCAGAAGGAAAGGAACTGAACACATATAAAGGTCGTGATTTCAGTTTAAATGTAAGGTTTGTTTATTGTTTAAGGCGATGTAATATAGTGACTAGGCATATATTTTGTGGTTTGCAGAGGTAAATTTATTTCTAGTTTCAAAATGGCAGACCATGCAAACTCGGAGGTTGAACACAAATTAGAAAAGATTCTCTGCCTATATGACCAATGGAAAATGGCGGCACGAGTTGTAAGAAAACAGTTAAGGTATGGCATCACTCAGAGTGACCCAAGACTTGTGGTTTACACATTGGAGAAAGGTAAAGACATTTTTTAAGCTATATAGTGAAATCCAAAAATGTGTCACACCAGAAAATGGTCTACGGATAAAGGTGGATGCATGTGATTTTATTTCGAGAGAGCTGTTTAAAGTTGTTGAGGAAAATATAGTAGACGGAAAATTCTATGGAATGGAAGTGCATGATTATTTCTATGAAAGGTCTAGTTTTAATTCTTCTCAACCAAAATCCTCATCGTGGACAATGGAGCAAGAGATTAATCGGGAGCGGCAAAAGAGGCTCCAGGCTGCTGCAGAGGAGCGAGAGCGGCTGAGGCTCCAGGCTGCTGCAGAGGAGCGAGAGCGGCTGAGGCTCCAGGCTGCTGCAGAGGAGCGAGAGCGGCTGAGGCTCCAGGCTGCTGCAGAGGAGCGAGAGCGGCTGAGGCTCCAGGCTGCTGCAGAGGCTCAAAAACAAGAGAAACTGAGGCTCCAGGCTGCCGCAGAGGAGCGAGAGCGGCTGAGGCTCCAGGCTGCTGCAGAGGAGCAAGAGAAACTGAGGCTCCAGGCTGCTGCAGAGGAGCGAGACAAGGAGACCAAGCACAATGTTCTGAATGGTGACGAAAATGGTATCAAAGACCTGATGGAGGGAGTTGCAGAAGTTGGAGCCGTGGTTCTGCAGGTCGGAGGGGCTGAGCCTCATTCCCTCCCTCAGATAATCCAGCATCAATCCCAGCAGGTGGTTGTTGGGAGTTCAGAGGGCCAGACCCCCAAACCAAGGCCTGCCAAGGAAGATGCCCCAGCTGCGGTAGAGCCAGAACAGTGGGCCACAGAATTGCTACAGCAGCAAGAACCATCACAGGCATTCTTGCCCAAGGTGGGAGGAGGAGCCATGGTGGGAGATGGGTTGCACAGTTTATTGTTGCCAATTATAAGGCTTTTAAATTCGTCTGGGGGTCACGTGAATTTGATATGGGGAAAAATTGTAATTTTAAAACCTGGTGAACTGTCTTTTAAAATTACTGTAATTTTGGTGGGAGTGTAACGGACCCCAACAAGGCTAGACCTTTATTTTGTAGTGTGTAGCTGGAAGCAGAAGCCAAATTGTTTCCTGCTGCCACCAGAGGGCTATTTAAGGCCCAAAGAAAGACAGCATGGCAGGAAATGTTTGCTATGGAGTATGGACAGCATGGAAGCCAAGGTGGCTGCACAAAGAAAGGCTATAATGTTTAATGGAAATCGATGTTGAGACACAAGGAAGACAAGATGGACCTTGAAACGGACGATGGTTTAGCGCCTGGCTGGAAAGGGGGGAAAAAGGTATTTTGTTGTTTCACAGATTGGTTTTATTGTTTACTGAATGGTATACTGTGTATTATGGTCTATTGATGGATTTTTGTAGTTAAAGGGGCATTGATTGTATTGTAAAAGTATGGATTTATTGGAAATGAAATCTTATGGGAAATGTGCAATTTGTAGTTGATGTAGCTATGAGACTTACTGATTTGTATTATGATTTATGACGGTATTGACTATGAAATGTATATTGATAGTTTTATGAAATGTAGTGATGTAATATGACTTATGAGGTTATTGATTGTATTGTGTATTGATCTATTGCTGTGTATTGTATGTCTCTTTTCTTAGTTTTCACGTTGATCCAACCACTAAATAAAATGGGGAAAATCATCAGTCAAGCCTCAACTCCTTAATGCCAGCTGGGTCCGCTACATGAAGCACATGGCTTGGGCTCTATTTTCGTCACCGCTAAACCCCTTATCCCTTAACTTCTTTGCCTTTTTAAACTATTAAAAAAAACATTTTTCAATAGTTTAAATGGCCAGTCCACAAGCTGGGGGAGTGATGTTTATTAAATTGTCTTGTGTTTTAGCCTATAATCATTCATTATATGATAAAAGAATAATAATTAGTAGGTCTAATTTGTGATTTTCTTTTTTCTAAAGTGGTGTACATGAAGTAGGTGATTAGAATTAAGATACACCTGGCTTGACAACTATATAAAAAGCTTTTCAGCTTTGTTGAAGATGAATTAATTAAAAATTATGTTTTAATTTAAAATAAATAAAAACTGGAAGATTTTATTGGGATTTTATTTTTAACAGAAAACCTCGAGAAAACCGAGGGAAAAGGGTGTCGGAAGATCACATGAAAGAATATAAATAAATTATGCACATGACTCTTATCTCAGAACATGATCAGAAGCCCTGCAATTACTGCACTTGTCAAAAAGGTTTGGGTTCATCACTTTAAATGATAGGGAAATTAACTCGCTGAAAGGCCCTCTCCTTTCCTCCCCGTGACAAAAGAACAGAAGAAAGACATGATGGGCAGCTCCAAGAAAAAGAGAACAGACAAAAAATAGCAGCCGCTTGACCCTGTGAATAGCAAGGTTCTGTCTTTGACAGAAACACATGTCAACACTCGCTCCTGTCCTACGCTTTCTTGTCCTCGCCAATCCTCTCTCCTCTTCTCCTCTCTCCCTCACCTCTGTGCGCCCCCGACGCCTCTCTCCTGTTAGCTTCTCTAGTTGTTTCCTCTGCGCCGATCTGTTGCCCATCCTCCCTCCCTCTTCAACAGCGCTGTCTCTATGTGAGTAGATGAGCAGCATCATGTCACAAAGGCTGAGAGGGACTCTCTGATGCTGACAGCTAACCAGTAATTACAGACAATCAACTAAATGGACAATAATTACACAGGCACGGGTGGGGGCAGGTCTAAGGAGGGTGCTGTGTGTCCTTGTAACATCGCAAGTTTGAGTCTGACTCAGTCCCCACCGTTTCCATCTTCAGTTCTAATAGCTATTAGGCACAAATATTGGCTGTTCTAATAATTATTAGGTAAACATATTGGCTGGTATTCAATGTGATTGTGCTTATCATTCAAAAATAAAAGATAAAAATCACACCCGTGTGAAGTGAAAGGTAATGACGGTACAGCAGCATACATCAACTCATTCCAGCCTATCAGAATTTGCGCCCAAAACTTCAGTGCTTGTGTAACAGAATGTTTGTATTTGGTACAGTCCCAGATGGACCAAGGAGATAAAAGATACAACATTAGTAAGGAATTGGCCTATAGTGGCTATACAATAGCCAATTGAACTGAATCAATGAAGCACACTGAAGCACATTTCAAGCAAACTTCATGAGGACTTAGGTAAAGGCCTTCAGGCCTTTAGCTTGACTGTTAACTAAAACAAAAATGCACCATAGACACAACACAGAGTCTTCTTCAGGGCGTTATGCTATAGAGGGAACCAAATGAGAGGAGGAGAGATGGGATCATGGCAGGCAACTCACTGTGTTGCCCTCCTAATGAAGGAGGGCTCCGAGGCTGGTCAGTTACAGTATGTCTGCTGGTTCTATACTCTTCAGGCCTTGCTTCTGTTTACTCAGCACACCTCTTGTGAATGTTGGGAGAAGACAGGAGACACCCACTGCTACTCATTGTCTGCTTTATCCACCACTCGCTCTGCTTGTCAGAGACAGTCAAAACTTTCCTGTGACCCATAAATCGGTTCCAAAATTATGTAACGAACTTCCCATTGCAATCAGAACCGCAGACTCACTCCCATTACTCTCACGTTGTCTCTACTCATCTCTTCAGACATCTTAAAGCTCGCAGAACTTGCACTTGCCCTAGCCTAGGCAACTTTGCAGGCATATGCCTATACTATATAATTCATTTTATGTAGACTGGTGTGTATGCAGGAATCACAGATTGGGCAGGCTAATTTATAAATTGCCCCCAGCCCGCCCCCACTAGCCTTCGGCAGGGAATGATCGGAAAGCAACAACTCATTGAAAAGTCAAAACTTGAAAAGGCGTTGAATTTGCATTCGTATGGAGGGTCCACTTGCAATGAAACACGGCCATGGTGGTGTTAACTTAACTTAAGCTTGGCAATGCTGTCTTTCTTTCTCTTGAATCGGGGCAGCCTAGATTGAGATTTTTTGCAGGCTACAGCCTTCGTAGCCTTACGCCTCTGATGTAGACATAGTGTAGTTTCATTGTATAGATATTCTACTGTTCGCTTCCTATATGATCGTTTATTTCTCTTTCATATTTGATTTAATACCATGCCATGTATTGTTCTTGCTTACTATACTGTAAATTGTCTAAATTGTAAGTTGTATTTTTGCAGCTTGTAAGGCAGCACAGATTGTTCTTGCGCTGGACAGATTAACATGCACTCAAAGACAGTCCGACAGCGGTAGACCGATAAATTCCTCTGTTAAATGAGATTTATTGGAGAAACAGAAACTATAAGTAGTAGAAATTGATAGGTTTTTCATATAATAATATTTGAAAAACCTATCAATTTCTACTACTTATAGTTTGTATGTATGTTGCATATATTATATGCAACATACATACAAGTGGATGGGAGGACATTTCCGGTGCCCTCTCTATTATTTTTTAACTTTTGATCATAATGGACAATTTGTATTTATTTCAATCACTGTGAGTAGGCTACATAATGCATGCAATACCATTAACCAACTGAAACCTGCTTCAATAATTTGTACACATGCACGTACATCAATGTGTTTCACTTGCATGCACTATAAATGTCCCAAACTAAATATTATCCATCTTGGCATTCCCAGCAACGTGCCGTGCACTGGCCTCCCCTCGTTAGTGTCTCAGGGTGCCTATCAGGTAATTGTTAATCATTGACCTGCAGTAAGTCGTTAATTGAGACTGTGAATTAAAGATAATAGTCATTAGAGAGAGGAGAGAGATCACTCATCAGACTGTGACAGGTAGAGAGAGGAGGAGCGGAAAAGGGGGATAACTCACATTTTGAAAGCGTGAAGACAGAAGATGAGAGGTGGAGGTTGGCGGTGGGGCAGGTAACTCGTCTTTCTGCTGGAAGGGGGAGACAAAAATGTTCTGCTGTGGGTGTTGGGTGGTGGTGGTGGTGGTGACTGTGGTGACATTGAGGTGTGACATTGTTGTGTCAAAAATGTTATGGATGGAAAGCATAGAGAAGAGAAGAGGTGAAATGTCACATTTTTCATGAAAGTGTTGCTGGTTGCAGAAGCCAAACACAAAACAAGAAAGAGTAGGTCACTTTATTCCTTATCAAAACTATCACAATGAAAAATACATCATTATATAAAATCTTAGAAATGAAAACAAATCAACCCTGCTTAGTAGCCCAATAATAGTAGGACATTTGGAGCTGCAAAAGAAAAAAAAAAAGTAGGAAAAGGAGGAAGATGAGAATAGGAAGAAGTCAAATGAGGTCGGACTAAAGTGCAGTCTCCACAATGACCGATTGTTTTCCCCATGAGGCCAATTTTGTCCAAACACATTTCTGTATACTTGTACACATTTCATCACACAATTTGGTATCTCCATAGTCATATTATCTACATGGATCTGCACCATTTCCCATATTCCATCCCGATTAGCTAAATCCGGCTTCCAAAGTTCACCATGGATGGTCTCTTTCAAACAAAATGCCATACATCACAAACACAGTGTGCGATTTACACAAACCGCTACATAGAACGTATTGTAACTCCCTCCAACTACAGCCAACCACAGCCTCTACTGATTTATTTGAAGGGCTTCTTCCAAATTCACAGTGAAAACTAAACAACAAACAATAAAATAAATAAGTTACAATTAACATTAAAACAACACCATGGACAGAATGCAATAAAAACATTTACCTTGTTGGCTGTGTGCAACACAAAAAGAGGGAAATACTCTTCAGTCTTCAGGTCCTTATACACCTTCTTATAAACTTTAGAGAGTCTCTTGTGTTTCTTGTATGACTTCAGTCCTTTTGTGACCAGCCTAAACAGAGCTGCAGCACCTTGCTGCTTAGTTAGTAGAATGACAGACCAAGCAAGGCATAGGCTACCAGAAACTTGACTTTGCCCTTTTCAAAATAAGTGCACAAAAACGTCTTCAAAATAAAAGCATTACAATAACTTGACACAAATAAAACCAAACAATGCCTTAACATAAATTTGAGAAAAACATCTGCCGGTTATAGCGCCACCATGAGGCTGATTTCTGCAAAACACATTGTTTATATTAATCACACAGATTTCATCCAATCTCACACAAATTGGTACACATATGTGATCAAGATAAGATAAGTTTTCCCAGATTCCACAGTAATTGGCTAAGATTGTCTTCCGACGTTTTCATGAATGGCCCGTTTCATACAAATTGAGTGTTGATGTAGTGAAAATTTACACACGCATATTCCTACTAGTCTGAGGAAGCAATGCCACTCCACTTGATATTCTTCAAATCAGCCTCATGATAGCCAAGTCATATCTTTAGATCTGCATAAAACCTTGTCTGACAAACATCTCTCTCTCTCTCTCTCTCTCTCTCTCTCTCTCTCTCTCTCTCTCTCTCTCTCTCTCTCTCTCTCTCTCTCTCTCTCTCTCTCTCTCTCTCTCTCCAGGCAGATTGGTTTGTGTGTATTCAGCCATCCACATCCACTTCAACAAGAGCTTACCACCATGATAACATGACAGAAAATGATAATCATTGTGAGCACAATGTTTTACAGAGATTCCTGTCGTTGTGTTTGTTTACAGTAGCTGCTATACAGTATACAGTACATACTGTGTGTGTGTGTGTGTGTGTGTGTGTGTGTGTGTGTGTGTGTGTGTGTGTGTGTGTGTGTGTGTGTGTGTGTGTGTGTGTTTGTATGTGTGGGTGGTTGTGTACATGCGTGTACGTGTGTGTCTATACAGTATGGCCATCAGCAAGGCTGGTCAGGGCTTTGATGAATATCACAGCTGCGACCTCCGTCATTTCAATAACGCACGTTAAACATACGTCGGAACAACCCGATTTTATGGACTGGAATATGACCAAACAACAAGTTATAGTTTATACCTCTTATCTGCTGACACTCTGACATGGGGGGTAGAGATTAACATATGGAATGTTTTCTATTCTGGCCATATGGTGCGTGTATTGAGTCACAGGGTTTGATGAGGTCAGTTCAACATATGGAATGTCAGAACAAGTCAGCTCTGTATGTAGATCTAAAGGTGGCAGCAGGGACAGTGTCTTGAGTGTACAGGGTCTGATGAGGTCGGATCAACACATAGAATGAATTCTGTATGCCATATTGTGTCATGAGGTGTAACTAACGGACTGACTGACAGGTGTGGCTGATCTGCAGAACTGTGACCCACGGTCGCAATTACTGTAATTGATTGATATTAATTTTATTGATGAGTGCATTGTAATACAACTCAGCCTTTTGAGATAACAGCACTCTGAAAATAATATGATTTACTGTGAACTAATTCAGTAATTGACTTGAGTGATTACATGGTAATTCAGCCCACATTTCATAAAATAGCACCAATAATCAAATTACTACACTTGCCCAGTGTGACCTGATGTGACCCGTATATTCCAGAGAGCAATCTATGAGAAAGAAAGAAATTAAGACACTTAATATGGCCAAGTCTTCCTGTTTTGTCTTTTGACAGTGAGAATAATTTTATACATGGCCTGTGTGAGAACAGACCTGCGATCAGTTCTTTAAAAAACACAGGTTCAGGGTTTTCACCTTCAGCGATACATCATAACAGTCATAAACCCTTAAGGTTAAGATTGTAAAGATGAACCATAAAAAAACAGTATTTCATACAAAATATCATCCATTAAGTTGCCGGCATGTTTAGCTGACTCTCTGATTTTCAGTCTGTTATTGAAGAAATCCAATATAGGTGATTGCATTATACTGTATAATTTAGTCTTGCACTGGGATTCCCTGTTGTGAAATCCATGCCAACCTGAAAGTAATATTGGTCAGGAATAAAATAAAATAACATTGTTTTCATGAAGTGTTATACCGGTTTATCAGTAATTATTAAAACACTTTTCCCATCTATGACAAGATTCCCATCTACTGTATGCCACCTATCAAGATATGCCCAAAAGGATATAGAGTCCCCATTGGTTAAAGGACTGACATTTTTATAAAGCAGTGGTTTTCGACCAGTGGTCCGGTGACCACCAGTGGACCCTGAGAGGATTCCAGGTGGTCCCCAGATAAATGATGGACAGTTGGTAACCAAATGGACCCTTAAAGATCTGTAACTATTGAGATCATAAAATGAAACCAAATTCGGCATCATTTGACGCTCTCAAGAGTTATATTTAAACATCTGAATTACTTAATTTTCAAGAATGTACACATTTAAAAGAAAAAAATTAAAAGAATTGTTATTCTGACCAACGTTTTGCCAGTTATCTCTCCTAAATTGTGGCCAAAAACTTGAAAATCCTTAGTTTTGGGTGTGAGAGACTAAACTCAACATCAAATGGTGGTCCGTGGCTATAAAATGCAGAATAAATAGTGGGCCCTGGTATGGAAAATGGTTGAAAACCACAGTTGTAAAGCAAACTCCTCCACATCTCTTCACTTCCCTCTCAGGTAGTCTTGACGTAATGCACATTTTGTCCCATGGCATGTAAGATGTCAATAACAAGACGGTCTGTGTTACCCCATCTGTATAAAAGATGAGCCCATTGTACTTGCAATTACAACGTTACACTTCAGAAATTAGTGAGATACCTCTATACCTCCCAACACACATCTGAAATCCAATGAAAAATAGCCAATCAGACACAGACCACTGCCCACGACAGACCCCTCCCCCGTACAACATCATAATGGGTGAGCAGTCAAGCGCTAACCGAGACCCCTGCCCACCCGGCAGAGCACATCTAACCCCCCCAGCACCATCTCATTTTGTCATATGTTTGATACCGTACATGGGCCCTCTGCGCGCACTCATGTGCACGCACGCACACGCACACACACACACACACACACACACACACACACACACAAACGCTACACACCATGACTCTACCCACATACACAATTACGGGCAATATTAGGCCTGAAAATCCTCTAAAATAATATGCACCTAGCACCACCCACACACACTCATGCACGCACACCCACCCACCCACACCCACACATGCATACCCGCATGCACACCCGCGTGCACACACCCACACATGCATAGGGACCCGCGAACGCACACACGTACGAACGCACCACACACACACACACACACACACACACACACACACACACACACACACACACACACACACACACACACACACACACACACACACACACACACAGTTAATAGCTGCTAAGAAATCACATTTGGTAAATTGCGTTGTGGCGCTAACCTTTTCTCTGGTAATTAAATGAGTGAAAGGAAGCTTGCCTTAATGAAGTGAGCAATTCACTGTTAGAAACACACACAGGCACACCCCAACATTCACATACTAGTTGAAACAGATTTTCATGAATTTGAATATAATGACTATTCTAAAATTGTTTCCTGTGCATTATTGGACAGGGGGTTTAAATGGCTAGCATAGACTTTGGGGTAAGGAATTTATCTGAGCATATGAATGACCATCTAATTAATATGTTGTATGGATAATGAAAACATTTTGAAATGCTTTTTGGGCCTACATCCTTTACAAGGGGTTTCTTATGACGATGACAAATAGTTTTTTAATGTTGATGTCAACAAAACCAAGTCTGAATGTTTCATTTTTCTGTGTGGCCCCCTTTGTTTATATTTGACCATTTATTTGCTGAATGCTGAAAGTTGTGTACAAGTGCTTTGACTGAGTGGCTCAGAGATACATAAGCAATACATACATAAGCAATAATAAACATCACTGTCATTATGATGAAGTCATATTGATATGTCATTTCGATTGTGCATTAAAGTTCAGATGAAATGTAATTTTGAGAGTATAGACATACATATAGTTTTTTGGAGTGAAACAGGATACACTGAAAAGTGCATGGCCATATCATAACAAATATGGTGAATTACAAGTTGAAGATCAATTAATGGGTGCATGCCATACATTGTTAAACTGGTGCACAAAATAAAAGTTTAAAAGGGCAATTTTACATTTCCTTTTGGGTGTTCTCTCGGAATGCACTGGTTTTGCATTCTACCAGATCATCATTATTGCCACTCACTTCCTTTTCCTTGTCATTGTCTTATCGCAAACTAGTATAACATCCTGTCTGTCTTTTGCAGACTTGTTTAGTGTGATCTGCTCTTGAACCCACCTACTACATCTGTAATTTGTACATACAGCAGGCTACAAACATGCACATAAATTATAATAATACTCTATGGTTTCCATATCCACTCTAGACAAAGATTAGACAAGCAACCAGACTAGACTAGTTATAGGACGTCTGAACAAATCTAGGACAGTTTGACTGAGACTGAGACTGAGACTGCGCAATTTGGGGAAAAGTCACATATACATCCTTGTAACCAATCTGTCCCATTTTAATTCCTTTTCCTGTTTTAATGTCATACAATTCCTCATAACCAACAAACAGAAATAATATCCTCCTCAGCTGCTCCCTTCCACCTTTCTATTCCCCTCTTCCTCTACAGGCTACTCTGCGGGTCAGTGGGTCTACAGCTGTTCCATTAGTCCCTCTGCATGCACGTACGCCCCTGTGTGTGTGTGTGTGTGTGTGTGTGTGTGTGTGTGTGTGTGTGTGTGTGTGTGTGTGTGTGTGTGTGTGTGTGTGTGTGTGTGTGTGTGTGTGTGTGTGTGTGTGTGCTCGTGTGTGCGTGCGTGCGTGCGTGCGTGCGTGCATGTTCATTCTACAGTAGGTGGAACAGTTCAGTAGCTTTCCCCTATAGCTACAGTATCTGGCTGATGTCAGCAAATATTCTCCACTCTCCAAATGGTTAAAATAGCATTGAGATACTAATCACGTATCACCACTATAAAAACAGTTAACAACAGTATATTCAAATACACAGTATACTTGTGATGAGATTAGATTAATTTACACAAAATATTCATGCTCAATAAGATTACTGGTTTTGTAATATGTGATGTGAATTCTCTGTGAATTTTATCACATAGAATATGACACTGGTTGCAGCCTCTATTGCAGATGTTCTCAACTTGGGAGTCGCCACCCCTCGGGATCTCAAAATTATTTTGGGGTATTAAACACAGTTCAGCATGTACACTCCTACTCTTCAAAATGTCCCTGCAGAAAAGGCCAAGGTATGGGCTGACACTGAAGATTATGCCCACCTTAAGAGCAGAGGGAGGACAAAGAAGATAATAGTTGACGGGAGGCCTGAAAAGAAAGCTCTTTAGTGTATCCATTTTGACTATTTGTTTTCTATTCCAGATTAATTAGAATGTTTCATGGGTGGGTTTGCTGCTGTAGTAGCCAGGTCCTAACCCATCAACACATCAACACAGTCCACTCTTCAGGAAGCTGAGCTCTAGTCTGATAATCAGTCTACTACTGTATAGTTCTTATTGTCTGAAATGGCTTAGCTTTTGTTTAATTTTTATTTTAGTAGATTGACTGATTGAATGCTTTATTAGTCAGAAATGTAAACTTCAACTGGGCACAGTGGTTCAATTTCTGCTATTATGCTGTGGCTGTTGGCTGCGTGTCTCGTCCTCCTCGTCATCAGTGCCCATCAGGTGCCCATAACAAAGTGAAAGGGCCTTTCTATGTGGGTTACATGCAGTAATCACATTATAGTTAATTGGCATTGGGTGAGAACAATGGGTTCCAAAATCTTGGGATAAAAAAGTAACATCACGTGACACATTGGTACACTGAAGGGTCAGATGTCAAGCTTGTTCAGTCGTAAATATTTTAGCTTTTAGCCCAGTGGAGGTAGCATTTAAATCAGTTGATAAAAGTTCCATAGTGCAGCTTTAACATGTATCTACTCATTGTGAGTTTTGCACTGAGAAAATACATTTACACAATTTGCATGCCAGTACAACCAGGGTTCAAGCCTCAACCTCTTTAATCTGTCACATCAATTAATCACCCCAGATCTTCTGGCCAAGATATATTTCTTCTTTTTCCTGAAAATTCATCATTCGTGTCCGCTCTTTTCTGAAGATTTGCCCTTTTCCAAAAGACCATTTCATTATCTTAGTCCATTTAACTCAAAATTGGAAATCTAATTGGGACAATATTTTGATATGTGTGTGTGTGTGTGTGTGTGTGTGTGTGTGTGTGTGTGTGTGTGTGTGTGTGTGTGTGTGTGTGTGTGTGTGTGTGTGTGTGTGCGTGCGTGCGTGCGTGCGTGCGTGCGTCCGTGCGTGCGTGCATGTGGGCCTATATGTGTCTGTGTGAGTGTGTCCAGTGAATAAGGGAGCTGTTTTAATTGCATTGTTCTTTGATCAAGGCGTGTTTATTAGTGGGTGAAAGTCACATTAACCTTTCCATCGGCCCTGACATTTCCTCTTCTCCTAAATGGAGAATTAAAGACCATTGGAAAGTCATTAGTGGAATTTACTGCTTCTGTTGGCTGGTCAGCTATTAAAGATGCTGCAGGACCCATAGCACAATGTTCACAATGTTCTGCCAAGTCAGCTTTTATTGTTTTAAAGGAGCAGTTTGTATAAAAGAAAAATATTTAAGAGAAACTTTTCCTTGGTGTTACATTCAGAACTAAATGAGAATGTTTTTTATATTAGAGTGGGCTCAAGAAGGACTGCTGAGTGCAATCTGCTATACAATGTTGTTTAACAGAACAGACATTGTTACTGCAGCCTTCTCTAGCAATGCACAGTCACTAATGCAGTCACTAACTCTGTCAAAATGAGTTATCGACACACACATAACTGTTGTGTATAACACATTATCACGTCTAGTCTTGTTACAGTGTGCGGACCTGCTGGCAGGCACTACTTTTTAGATTGCCAATAAAGTACCAATAGATTTAAGTTTATATGATGATCGAAACATCAATGAAAATGTTACTAGTCTTGACTAGAGATAGACAATTAAATAATACTACTAGATACAATACAGACTGCAGGTGCATCACTAGAGTTGTAACCCCTAAGTGGTTTTGATTTCACATTACCACTAGAGGGCGCTGTTGCCATGATCAACCACCTGTCAGCATCACTACAAGGAAATACATGATTCCAGTCTGGGCAGGGGGGCTGGATGTCACAAAGATTCTTTCTACCCTACTATTTCTACTAGCTACTATTTTACTGTCTATCAGACAGGCTGACAGACTCTCTGACTAATGACTGCATGTCAGTGAAGTTCATAGGTCCACTGCTGAGGAGGTAGCACTAGCAGAGAAATATGGACATGGCATATGCTGATGACATGACATGACATGACATGACATGACATGACATGACATGACATGACATGACATGACATGACATGACATGACATGGAGCATTTCAAGATTATTTACTGTAGATGCCACCAATCCATTTGTCAGTCATTACAATAAACATAAAACCTCTCCAAAAACAGTTAGATGTTAGGTGTGTGTGTGTGTGTGTGTGTGTGTGTGTGTGTGTGTGTGTGTGTGTGTGTGTGTGTGTGTGTGTGTGTGTGTGTGTGTGTGTGTGTGTGTGTGTGTGTGTGTGTGTGTGTGTGGGTGGGTGTGTGTGTGTGTGTGTGTGTGTTTGAAATGATGAAGGTGCATGGTTAGAGCCCATTCATGAACAAATAGTACGGTGCAAAAACTCCAAGGCCAGCCTTAAGGCCTTAGGACCCAGCCGCTTCGACCTCTATCCATCGATTGAATAGACACTTATCAACAGAAATGTTACGATCCAATCGTGCCGGTATAGCAGATATTCAGATACCCGCCGGGCAAGTAGATATTTTGTATTCATTGCATCGGTGGATCACAGATACTACTAGTAGGGCGGGGCGAAGCATAGTTTTACTGAAGTTCTGTTTAGGGTTAGTAACCGCATAAAGCACCGTCTAACCCTAACCCTAGCCTAATCCTAAACCCTAAACATAACCCCAGTAAAACTAGGCTATGCCTACACCTAACCCCAACCCTAAACTTAACCTCAGTAAACTTATGCCTAAACCTAACCTAACCCTAACCATAACTTCAGTAAAACTTCCTTCGCCCCGCCCTACTAGTAGTATCCGTGATCCACCGATGCAATGAATACAAAATATCTACTTGCCCGGCGGGTATCTGAATATCTGCTATACCGGCACGATTGGATCGTAACATTTCTGTTGATAAGTGTCTATTCAATCGATGGATAGAGGTCGAAGCGGGTGCAGGACCTGTACACTGTTCCTGTATCTATGTTTACATATCAACAGGGCACTGAGGTGTCACCAACTCTGTGTACACACAGCACCACCCATTTCACCAGTCGTGTGATTTGTTTTAGATTAATATGATTTTAGATCGGCACTAGCACTAAAAAGGTTTTATTTGCCTTTCTGTCAACAGAAAGGCAATTTGATGTGCTTACAAAAAAGTCAAGCAAATGAAACACATAAAAATAGGCTCAGTTCAAAACAAATTACAAGAAAATAACATAATTACAATTACAGTGCAAATGAGAAAGAAGATTGAAGGTTACTCAATCATGGAGAAAGGTTTGGTTGTGTTTTAGACATGTTCTTTTGTATGCAACACTTTCATCCTGGCATCCCTTTATATGTGAGCATTTTGTTGGATTAGGTGTTGGGTGGTGAATATATTTAAACATTCTCTTATTTAAAATGTCCACAGCAGTTGGCACAAATGAGGTCAAATGAGGTAACCCTTCTTTTTTTTTTGCTAATTTCACTCACTAAGCCTCCAGTCTGATGGTAGCAAGTCAAATTCAGGAAGAGGAAGATTGTAGAAACCTTACTAATCTGAATTACCTTTTTTGTTATTGATTGCTTATATGTCCTGAAATTACAATTGTTTGTCTCCAATGACCTTACTCGTCTGGTTGACAACCTGGGTGAGCTATCTGAGAGATTCCCATATCGGGACATAGGTTGCATTTATTATGTGTGTCATAGAAAATATAAAATATAGTCATCGGCCACATCTCTACATATGGTCACACCTCATGACATAATGACATTGGCCTAAAGAAAGTAGGACAAGCGTGTTAGGCAAGTTTTAAGGATAACCCTAGACTAGAGGGCATGCTGCTCCTTCACCCAACTGGAACTGTAGGTTGGAGGGTGACGCTATATTAGAGCAAAGGCCATGATTATCAAAGGCGTCATCAACTGGGAAGCATATAGCGCACTTCATGGAAATCCAGTCTGTAGACCCCTAAGCAGGCCTATGTTGTTTGGCTAGTGGTTCTATAAAATATGGTTCTGTCTCTGTCATTCATCACAGTTTTAATTCCACGACTCAACATCGTACGCACATTTTGTATTTGACCATATCATTGCAGTCAGGTAGACACAATATCCATATTTCAACGTTTTATTATTTTCTCATGAATTGATACCCTACTTCGTTATGCATCTACTCACAAAAGGTAGCGAAAACAGCTGCTTAAACTGCACCCCATTGTGACGGTTTTGGCTAGATTTTAAATCATTACTGAAAGTGAAACTTTCAGTACTTTAAGTATACAAATAAAAGTAACATGAACTTGTGACAATTTATTGGACTACAGGTGATCCCCCCCATCCATTTCCTGAAAAGTAATGGCTTTGGACAGAATATAACCTACAAGGCTTCCACCTGACAAAAGCAATATGAAGGTGTGAGTCAATAACACATTGTCAACTTCATTAAAGTATTATAAGCAATACATTTAATTGCATTTTTCCTTCTTTTTCTTCTTTATCTTGTGCGGTTTCATTATTAGATCACTTCCTGAAAATATCTAAATATCTATGACAAGCATGATCAGGGCATCTCAGCGAGGCTCTTTCCTGAGCCTCGCTCAGGATTCCTGATTGGCTAACAAATAGTCCCACCGGGACTATTTGTTAGCCAATGACAAAGCTTATAGGATTTCTTTGGAGGCCTGCAGCAGCCCCTAGAGGCGTCAAAAAGAGCATTTTTGGAGGTGATCTAATTAAAGGAAGACTTAAAAAACAATAAAAAAAGATGTAATTATTATTTTGACCATAAAATTACATATAGGCGCTTTAAGTCATTTGGAGATATTTACGAGTACCGTATTTTCCGGACTATAAGGCGCACCTAAAAGCCCTTAATTTTCGCAAAAATCCACACTGCGCCTTATAATCCAATGCGCCTTATATATGGATCATTCAACTGCAGTAGCTTCTATTCTATGTTAACTGTAGTAGCTTCTATTCGCTGCGCCTTATAATCCGGTGCGCCTTATATATGAAAACAGTTCTAAAAGGTGCGCCTTATAATCCGGTGCACTTTATAATCCGGTTCGCCTTATAGTGCGGAAAATACGGTATATATGTAAGCTTTGACTATAGGGGATCAAGGCTCATCAAAGCTTTTGTCATCTGGGGTCTTTCACCCTGGATTCGATGCATAGTCATTAACACACTTGTCATGCAGGACAGCTGAAGTGACTAAAGGACATTGAAACATAATAGGGCCTATACTTGGTAGCCTACGTGTCTCACTTTTGTACACAGGCACACTTAAACTTAATAGAGAGAATTTTAAATGAAACGGAAGTAATTTCATTCTCTTATAGGGGAAGTGTAAAACTCAAGTTAAATTACATTTTTAATTAAGGACATCAGTGTTACACTTTGTTATAATATAAATTAATCTCATTCATAATGTTGATAGACTTTTGCCTGTCACATGTTTTGCCACCAAATTCACCAATGTTTGTGGAGACATTTTCCTGTCTGAAAGAAAGAGAAAGGGGGGGTCTGCAAAATCTGTGAGCATGCCTGTATAAGCAATAGAGAAGTGGGGGTAAGAAAGGATGTGTGTGTGAGCGTGTGTGTATGTATGCGTGTGTCTGTCTGTTTGTCTGTCTGAAACTGATGACAGGGGTCAGATAGTGTTAATAGCCCACTGTGAAACACAGAGAAATCAACCAGTACACTCACTCACTTACTCAATCTCTCTCTAGCACTACCACTAGCCCGCGCACACACACACACACACACACACACACACACACACACACACACACACACACACACACACACACACACACACACACACACACACACACACATGTGCACCCTCTCCCTGCTACAGTATTATACTGACTGTCTTTCTTGCTGAACCCCTCCCACCTCTCTCTCTCTCTCTCTCTCTCTCTCTCTCTCTCTCTCTCTCTCTCTCTCTCTCTCTCTCTCTCTCTCTCTCTCTCTCTCTCTCTCTCTCTCTCTCTCTCTCTCATTCATTCCCTGCCTGCCACTGTCAACCCGTCCCACTTACCGCCAACCTCACAGGATCTGGCTCTGTGTGCATCCACTCAAGGAGAGACTCACTTCTTCAAGTCAAGGAGAAACTCATTTAAACTGAGAATAGGCTAGAGGAGGAGAGAGAAGCTCTTGGAGAATCTAGCCCGTCTGAAGAAGAGGGTCGCCGGCGGAAACTTTCCATCCTCCGTTATCCTCTCTCTCTCTCTCTGTCTCTCTCCCTCTCTCTCTCACTGTGGCTCCGTTAAGTTTTGCAGCTCGTGCGGACAGCATGCCTCAGAAAGGTAAGATTGGAAGATTGGAAGTGAGTGATGAGCGATGGTGAGAGGTGAAGTGAGCATCACCGATTCGTACAACAACAACGTCGCTTATCGCTTGCCTAAAATTAAAGGGGAATAACTCACACATTTTCAACACTTTGCTATAGGCTATATCATTAATATATTGCGTGGAAATAATATTAATTTAAAAAGCTTCAAAATTGACCCTAGCGGGTCCATTTGGTTCCATTTGTACACTATCAGGGAAAAAACGTGGTGAAACACAACTTGATGACGTCATCAAGTTGTGTTCGATGTTTTTTTTAGACTTAAATTTCTAGGAAACACAGAATAGGCGGAACTTTTTTTTATCATGTCCACACAACATTTCTGAGGTATAATATAGTAAAATGTTGAAACTTGTCCCCTTCAAGTAAGCATCCATAAATGAATAAATTAGCGAAGCATTATAGGCCAAAATTAATGTTAAATTTAGGGGCTCCCCATTTCTCTCTGTCCCCCACCCTCCCTCTGCCTCTCTCTCTCTCTCTCTCTCTCTCTCTCTCTCTCTCTCTCTCTCTCTCTCTCTCTCTCTCTCTCTCTCTCTCTCTCTCTCTCTCTCTCTCTCTCTCTCTCTCTCTCTCTCTCTCTCTCTCTCTCTATTAGTCACACTAGCCCTGTGCACAGTAAAGTGAGGATGGTCGGTCAGATCAAAGGAAGACGCTCGAGACGCACCTGGCTTCTTGCGCGTCGTTAATTAATTCCGCCTGGCTGTGTGTGTGCGGGGGACAGCGGGACGTGCGCGGCGGCGTGCCCGTGTCATCTCGCAGGTAGATTATTAGACAGTAGCCTAGTATAGTGTAGTGGAGCAGGGAAAGTTTGCTGTGGTTTCATTGGACTAATTATTAATGTATTCAATGCTGGTGGTGACCGTTTGAAACATTATAATTTCGGGTTACATTATTGTTATTATTATTCATGTTTTAAGGAATTAAGGTCCGCAGTAAATGCATAACTGAAAGATGAAACGTTGCATTATTTATTTTAATTTATTTTGGTAGACTATCGTTTATTATTAATATTAGAATTGCATTTATTTATTCTATTTTATTTAAGTTCTAAAGCCAGAGAGGACATAACGCCGAGACAGAAAAGCACATCATTATTCAGAAGAGAAAGAGCGGGAGAGAAAGAGAGAGAAAGAGTGAGGGACAGAGAGAATGTTGGGATCGTTTGTGTAGTTTTTTTGTGTCGTGTAGTTGTCGTTCTGAATCAGAATCATCACTGCGTTCTCATGGCAACCACGTTAATCCCTGCAGGCGGTAGGACAACTTTGAAGTTTTAATTGTTTCACGTGCAAGTTGTAAACTCAAAACGAAAAAAATATATATGTACACTATAGCTCTTCCATTGTTGTTTATTCATGTGGCCTGTAGTTTGCAGTGTAAAATGCTTCATGGCAATTGTTTTTAGATGTCCTTATCAGTCAATCATATGCTAGTTTATTTTGATGGATTTCTTTTTACTGTACGGCCATTATTGAACTTAATTTGGTTATTATTTTATAGGCATAAGGAAGCTTTTGTACAATTGGACCTTGGCATTATTTTATAGGCATGCGACCATGAAAAATGCTTTTAGAATAGGCCTATACTGTACATTTTCATGAAAATACGGACTTTCTATGTATAAAACATGATGACAACATTTTCTCCTTTGCTTGTTTTTTAATGGTTGAACCCTAGGTAGCATCTTTAATTCACTTCTGCGGTTAAAATGCAATTTTGAACTAGGAACCTAACGAATTCATTTGCTTAAAGAAAACCAATAGGGTTTTATTTGTTTAGATTGATTGATATAGCCTCGACTCTGCAACGTGATGAACAAGTTCTGATTTTTTATAGACTTAAGCATTTTCAAAAATTATATAGCTTATAGAATGTCTAATTGTGCTTCATAGTGGGGAAAAAAACATAAAATGATATTTCTGATTTAAATGCAATTATTGCTCTATTACATTTGAATTAAAACTGTGTCGATTCATCAGCATATATTCGATAATTCAATAATAATAAAACCCTAGACCAATAGGATATAAGTTTGTATATTTCTATGTTAATATGTATAGATCATCTTTGGCAATAGAATAAATAAAACCACGTAAAAATAATCTCAATGAACTGCCATGAGGACATTTATTAACAGCGCCTTGCAGAGCTATAGGTGTGATGATGATCGATTAGAATCAATCACTGACAAATATGGTATATCTTTTAGTTTTATTATGTATGTGATATAAATTCCACATAAATGTTGTGTTGTGTTTATTTTAGTATTTTTAAACTATATAAACACGAACATTTTTATTATTATTATTATTATTATTAATATTATTTCAATATTCTTGCTTGATCTATTCCATGGGAAGTTATATAGGAAACAAGAATGTAAAATGCGATATTTGATATATTTGTTAATGCTGCTATTTATTTTTAACAGCAATAATAATAATAATTATATTATTATTATTAGAAAGAAAGAAATGTTCTATTGGTATGTTGCATTCTCGTATTTCAACTTCTAAAAATATCCGCACAAACTGCTGAATTACCTCTTAAAAGTCCGCATTGGTCTTTAGTTAATGGCTATACGGCTATATTTGCAGTGAGTGAAAATAGAGTTTTAATTGCAATCAGTGTTTACCGAAAATATATACAATCAATAAGATAAAGGCAATGCCATTTTAGTTGTATAAGGAGGCAATTCAGTGTGCTTTAAGCAGAACATGTAATATCTTCACTGCAGGACATTCAAATATAATCATGTTGTGATTTAATTCTTTAAAATGCCTAGTATCCTGAAGCAGTAAACGCAAGTGAGTGAAACTGAGTCACTTTACTATGGTTAAATGTACTGTACAATTTCAGATAAAGTTAGTGAAAAAGGTTAGGCGGAGCTTGATGGTATAGGTGCTATAAGCATCACCTCTACTATTACCTAAGACCTGAAATGTAAACACCTAATGATGATGATGGTGAATTCCAACTTGACATTGTAATCAGAAATCACTTTCACCACCAACATATAACTTATTACTAATCTCTAAGTCTCTTACGTGCATTGCAGTGCCCACTCTTCAGGAGCCTGCTGGCTAGGGAAAACCAAAAGGTCCGCCAGACGGCATAGAGACTATTTTTCTTTCTATTTTCCTGAGCGGCCTCTCTTTTTGCCGGAGCGTTTTTTTCCCCACTCTCTAGAACTCTTTTATCTTCATATCAATGTTCTGAATGGACCCTGAATGGAACTCTTTTATATTACCATCAGTGTTTTCAGCAGAACTCCTTTATGTCAGCTGTATTGGTCAAATTGGGCTCCCCGCTGTGTTTTTGTGTTTTTGTTTTTTAACGAGCCGAAACTAACGAGGCAATGACACCACAGTTAGACAGACACACAATTACCACTGGGGTATTTATCAGGAGAAATATCCCTCAATCCCTCTCTCTCAGTCCCTTTACTCTGTTTCTCCATCTCACTCTCTCTGTCCCACCCCTTCTCCTTCTTTGTCTTTTTCCTTCATTCTCTTGCTTTCCATTGAAAGAAAAGTGTTGTTGCGGGCACAGGATCATTGCCATAGTGTATGTGTTATGTGGTTATGTACATATCCCCCTTTTGAATCACTGAAGTATAATTAAAGGGAAGACTCTTGCTTTATGCTGTTTGTTTTTTTTTCGGTAAAAAGAAAAAGAAATAGGCAACAAAACCTGTTGCTGTATTTGTTTTCGGGTAAGATTTGCCAATAGGCTATGAATTCTGCATTCAGCTTTCAAGCTGGCAGTATGCATGTCATGAGTACAAACATTTCACAGGGGTGTCCATAATATTTGACAACTTTTTATTTAATATTTGTCATGTCTGTGTCTGAAGGAGACAGTAAGCATATAGAAACAAACAGGGGGGAATTAATGTATACTTTGTTGCCCACCCCAAACACTTTTCAGTGATTTTCTGTCAAGCAACAAAGAAAAATGAGCTTTTCTTCGCTTGATTTTGCTCAAGTTTCTGCTGTAGATGATGTACACAGAAGCGCTGTGTGTGTGTGTGTGTGTGTGTGTGTGTGTGTGTGTGTGTGTGTGTGTGTGTGTGTGTGTGTGTGTGTGTGTGTGTGTGTGTGTGTGTTTGTGTGTGTGTGTGTGTGTGTCCATGGAGGAGCCCAAAGGTTTGAGATTTAGTTCTATAGACAGCAGAGTCATTCAGTCTTTCGGGTAGCACATGCATCACATTTGAGGATGAATGCTCCACCAGTAGCAACTGAGAACACCTCAAAGTAGTCCTCGATAGATCTGTAATTGGAAGCATGCCCATGTTCATACCAGTCAAATGTGGCTCCACCTCCTCTCATTCCCAGTACAGGGCCTATAATGTGCTTTGCATGCCGCACTGCTGAGCGGGGTTATTTGCCGTCGTTTGTCCTCTATCAAGGCGCTGGCATGACACAGGATTGTCACTGCCCACCCAAGCAGCCATTGCCTTCCAAAACCAGGTCTAGAACTGTCTAACTGTTCCAGACTTTGTTGACACATCTCAAACTAACTGTTGACTTTGTTGACACATCTCACACCCCAAAATGTTCACATACACAACTTCTTGCACCATGCAACATGTGAGTGCAATCCTCATAAAGAGGTGAATAACAAGACTCTTTGTTTTGGACGACAAATTATGAATGTGGTGTTTGATTTCTAAGAAGTATAATCAATGGCTAGTTTAGTTGCAATGTTGTGTAGCTGCAATCGTTGAGTTAACTGTGTAACTAATGTCGCCGCGCCACTGTTAAGGGGTTGTATGGATGTTGGGCCTTGCTGTGCGCTCAGCGGGGTTGCACTAGACAGCACTACAGACGCCATTGTTGTCATTTCTTTGCACCCCATCCCCATCCCCAAGCGCACGCACACACACACACACACACACACACACACACACACAGACACACAGACACACACACACACACACACACACACACACACACACACACACACACACACACACACACACACACACACACACACACACACACACACACACACACACACACACACACACACACACACACACACACACACAGCACTCTTTCTCTCTTTCCCCCTGTCCTCCATTTCCCCCTCTACGCCACACACTTAACTACCCAAACTTACAGAGCCCCGCCTCCCTCTCTTTCGCTTTCCCTCTCTGAGTCTGTCCTCTGCCTTTCTTTTTCCTGGCCAGCCAAGCGTGGCAGACAGCGTGTGGCAGGGAGAGATTACCAACAGAAAGCTTCAGTCGGGTTAGACTCTTCTGTCTCCTCAGTGTTGAAATCTGCATGGGCAAAGTTGAGAAACAAGCTGCATGCTGGCTGAGAAGCACATTGACAATGTCCAAACACAGGAGTCTCATTCATCCTCTCAGAGTTGCTCTTCTCTCTTTGACAGTGATCTGAACTTTGGGCTGTATCCAACTTGATTGTTATTATTTTATGAGACTCCCATGCACTCGCTTTCTAAAACAACATTTGTGTAAACTTAGCTTTATACTGTATATTAAGAAAAAATGCATTGCCTTCCACCTGAATGAAACTGTAAACCTGCTAATGACAGAGCATACAAGCAAGTGCTTATGTCATCTTTTTAAACCATATCATTGTTACTGTAATTATTATTAGAGCTAACTAAATTGGTATAGGATTTCAGTTTTTTAAGTATATATATTTTTAAAAAAATCTGTAATTAATTCAAGAACATACAAAGTAAGGACCCTTTTTGTAATAATCTTGAAGACAATTATGAGAAAAGACAAATGCATTGTGAGACTTGATGGTACAATGCCAAGATGCTATCCTGTGATTGGTTCATATGCTGATTTATGTTAATATCCATAGTAATAATAATAAGTTATGCATGGCTTTGAGTCACTTTTTGAACTGCTAAATGATGGTATAAAGTCCCCCTACCTTCAAAACATTGGAAGTTTGTCTTCCATTGAGGTTTATTACAGATTATTATTCAGAAGTGTACTGTTCATGGTGTATTGTGTCTGCTTGTCTATTCTATTGTATTCTATAATGTACTAAGACATTCTTTAATTTCTTTGTTAAACAGATTACAGTAGCCGGTCCAGCTGGGAGACTGGTGTGGCCTCCATGATGCAAAACAGTAAGTCACAAGTCTATAATCATCGGTAGTAATAATTTGATATATTATTCATGATATATCATTCATTCTATTCTATATTTCAACAGTATTCATCTATGACAAGGTATTTTGTCAGTTGTCCATCCGAGATGCAGAGACAGGGCTAAACAGCTAGTTTAGGGACAGCAAATGATACTGATCGTATATACGGTAAAACACATAAGACAGATCATTTCTGTGTCGCAGTTATTCTAAATCATGTTGCAAGAAAATATTTCTGAACCAACACATGACATAGCAGAGAAGAACATGGAGGTGGATGGATGACAGAGACAGTCGGGCAGTTGTACTTGTAAATGTTTTACAGTCGATAATGAATAATAGCAGATGGTTATCTCGTCTGTAGCAAAGTCAGTTCACCAGATCTGCTATTTTGCAGTTGACCTGTCTGCAAGGATTATACAATATTTAAACTATAGAATAAAAGAATAACAAGAAAAGCTCAGTGTAGAGCGGGCTGAGTCGTCAGTTCACCTCATTGACACTGTTTAGTTGCCCTTTGGCAAGGCAACTATACAACCCTGAAATACTCCTAGTGCCATGATACAGCCTTAACACTCATTCACCATCTCTCTGCATGAACGCATTTCACCTGTTCAAAGAAACTGACTTCATCTATGGGTATTAATAAAGGTTTAATTATTATGACGGCATTATTATCATTATACACATTTGAGCCCACATTATAGTCTATAAGAATTGAATTATTATCTTTTACAGAAGATATCGCTGTGGTAATAATTTAGCATAGAGTAGAAAAAACACATCTGTAAGAGACACTTTCTTATATGCATCTTCTCAACAAAGAAGTACAACGTATGTTGCATCCTTTAAAATGAATATGTTATTCATTACAGCTTTAAAACAACGTACAGCAACTATACATATAGATACTTGCTCAGAATGACAATGAAAAATAAATTATTTCATTTTTCTTACTGCGGGACAAGAGGTGTATGCTGTCTGTAATGAAGGTGTGTGAGACACTTCTTCCTCTTTCTCTAATATGTCTGTCTCCCTCTATAGTCTGATGTTGCTTGCCTAAAATAGCTGATCTACAACTTAACAATAACAACAACAACATTGCATTGCAGCTCGTTGTTTTACTATTATTATTTTTCACGCCAGCTCTAAATTTTGGTCAAGCAACAGTCATGCGATGGAGTAAGAATGAATCTTTCCTTCTCATCATTCCTTTGCTTCCAATACCAATCCCACAATGCAATGCGTCTTTCATCTTCTGGCTTGGATGTACTGTACATTAATGTAATTGTTGTGTGAAACTTTTAAGTTACTTTACTATTTTAATTTTTCCTGCTTGAAATGAGAGTTTGCATGTAGCTTGTTATTTTGAGTATGCTTCAAAAACATCACCCATTGACTGATTGTCTATTGATTCAAGAAGTGGATTGAGGGGTGTGAATCAAAAAAACATCAATAAGTCCTTTGCTTAAAAAATAAGCAAAATACTGCAGACTACTCTTGAGTCTTCAAATCATTTGAATCACTTTATTTTTGTCTGCCTGTCCGTTCGACTCTCTTTCACTCTCAAAAAAATATTTTGCCAAAGTGTGGACCAATCCTCGATCCAAATCCAGTACTATCAAAAAGTATAGAATATATATTTTGTTTATGTGTTTATAGGCATACTAATGCACCTGTGAGATGATATTTTATCCTGCTTGTGTCTTTGGTGTTTGGGTCATAATCACATATTTGACACGGTAACTGACTTGGTATTTGAAATTCATTCTGACTTGGGTCTTTTTTAAGGACCATGTGCTCAGTAACCCTAAAATAATATTTCACACAATTGTTTGGGGTTTTGGGGGTCCCTGAAACTAACACTGATAATATAAACTATCCTGCTCCTCCAGATAGTGTCATTATAATTCAATAGTACAAGGGTCCAGGGTTCTGTCATATACAGTATATCTACTAATGAGTCTAAATGTCCTCCATATACATGGAAGTTTTGTAACCTAAAACAGACGATTGTTTGCACTTCTGTCCACATGTCTCCTCTCCTCGCAGCCATGCCTGCCTGGAGTAATGTGGAGCCTGTGTGATTCTACAGATCATATAAAATATACGATAAGTTGTTGGAAAAGCTGAAGGAAACCCACTCCTTATATTGAAAGTTAATTGCTGTTAGTTCTGGTGTGAATGAACTTGATGGTAATTTAAATTGAAGGTTGCTGTGTCTTGCTCGGAGCTGCTCCCAAAGGCCTTTGAGTGTGTGTGTGTGTGTGTGTGTGTGTGTGTGTGTGTGTGTGTGTGTGTGTGTGTGTGTGTGTGTGTGTGTGTGTGTGTGTGTGTGTGTGTGTGTGTGTGTGTGTGTGTGTGTGTGTGTGTGCGCAGGAGGGTGTGTGCGTATGTGCGTGTGTGTATCAACTCCCCTGTGAGAACACTGAGGGACCAAGCCAAATTGACTCCATATGTCTGTCTATTAATTCTCTGTCAATAGAGGAGACGCCTGGACTTATATACCTCTGGGAAATGGCAGTGTGATTAAGATTTATAGAAGGGGAAATACTCAACCCTAAAACAGAAGCTGAACATGATCTCAGACTGGGAAATGACAGAGTAGAATTTATCCAGGGAAAATGATCCATAAAAAAGGGGGGGAAAAGCACAGAAAAAACATGATTTCACAGACAAAGGGCAAATAATAATCCTTGGGAAAATTCTTCAAAGTTAAGGTACATGCGTTATTCGTTTGACCTTTGTTAGCAGATAAAACAAAAGAGACATCTGCACTTCAAGTAATCCAATGTCTGTGATGTTGAACATGATGTCTGGCTCAGTGCTGCGATGCACAGCACAGTGTTTAACGCGTCGCTATAGCCTTGTGAGTGTTCAAGTGTAACCAAATGCACCCTCTAACCCACTGTTTCACCCACTGTTTCCCCGAACAGTGGGTTGACTCGGGACCCAATTGTAGGTCTCAGATTTTTTTTATGATCCCCTGTATTGTTTGTTTCCTGCATTTTTTTATTATTAATTATTATAATTTCAAAACATAGTATTCCCCCCACATAAAAAAGTACATTTTTCATGAATTGAAAATTAAATTAAATTATTTTTCTTCATAATTTCATATACGAAATGAGAATGAGAATAAACCTTCAAGTATAAGTCTACAAGGGCATGGTGTGGTGTGAAGTGACGTGAGTGTGTCAAATTGAACTAGGCCGCTGAATTGGTTGAATTGGTCCAAATGGACTCATATGGGTGTTGTAACAAGGCTCTCAGAGTTAACAATGAGGACATTGCTGCGGGGCGTCTGTCTCGTGATGTGATGGGGTGTGTGTGTTTGTGTCTGGCAGGTGGTTGTATGATTTATCAAGACCACGGTGAGAGGTTTATGAATGTGCAATATGCTTTCACCCCCCTGGGCCATTAGCAGACAATGGACAATTGATTTAATAGTAATCCCCTGGTTAATCTCTGCAACATCACAGCATAGAGCTTTAGCCTGTAGGTAAAACCACCACCTCCGGATGCTGCATGTGTGAAACAATAACAAAAAATACATGACTTGCACAAAAAAATATAATTTATAAATGTATAAATAATAGTTAGTTTATCGAACATATTTGCATTTGAATGAAAAGATAATTCAAAGATGTTGGTTTAGCTTTTCTCGTCCTAATTTTGCTTAATGTATGCAGTGATATTTGTAATTGCATATATGACCACAATCAGAATTAATTATGTACATTATGGGGGTAACATTTGTTCCTGCCATGTGTTACAAGAACTAATAACTGTTGACTAAATGACAGTTTGTAGGGTGTCTTCAGGTGTCTGAGCGTAAACATATGCTAATGTTTATGCATTTCATCCAGAGAGTAATTTACATAATTGAGATATTGTTTAGTCTTCTGTTGACAGCAGGTGAGCTATCCTCATATATGGAGTGGAGTCTAAAGTCTGGTACCGTGCCCAAAAATAGCAGAAATGTGTACAAGCTCACATCCATGTCACGTGAGCTTGTAGGTCAGTTATTTTCGTGTGACACCTTCGTGGAACAAAGAATTGGGACATTATGTATAAAAGGTCATGTTTGGTTTATTTGGATGGATCTGCTGTCCATTGTAAAAAGAAACATGCACTTTTATTAGATATATTTCACTTGATCATGCTAGATTCAAAACAAAAACACGTATATTTTTTCCTGGTATGTGATAAATGAGGTGCCTGTGTTTTTTCCTAATATTACTTATTTCTTTTGAATACAGTACAGTATGTACAGTATGTACAGTACTGTACATACATTTTAAATATAATTTCTTGGTGGGTTTTCTCAGTTTGGAAGGGGGTGGGGCACTAAAATCAGGATTAGATTAAGAGATAGATAGATATAGATTAGATATAGATTTTACCCCCTTTTTTCTTTAAGTGAAACATCTAACTCTAAAAGCGCCACGTGTCTGCCTATGTGCGTGCAAGGGTCCATTTGGTTTCATGTACACCTGGTTAATCAATATATTCTATAATCACCTGGAAGTCTCTCAAGGACCACTGGTGGCCCCCGCACTGATTGAAAACCACTGCTTCAAGGGAATGCAGTTCATCATAGCCTCAAGTCTGTGGGACACACTGTTGTCCAGGAACACCACAAAAGGCTCTGGTCAGCCAAAGTCCCCTTACCTGCGTAATTTCCAACCACTACCTCAGCTAATTGATTGCCAATGCAACCCCACACCTGCTACATTGATTACTTAACCAGTCCACTTTTCGCAGTTTGCAGACACAGGCAGACAGATACAGGCATCCAGGGCCGGGTCTAGGCATGGGCATGCCCAGACTGACCCACATTTCCCCCCCCCCCCAATTGTGAAATGCTACATCCGGGCCTGTAGACATCTCCATTTACAGTATGGCCACAAAAGGGACACAGACAGATAGTAAAAACAGGTACTATGACAAGCTGACAACTGGTATCATGAGGTTCCCAAGTTGCATCGTTCTCAAGTAGGCCGTTGGCCGATGGGCACATACGGTAGCTTTAATTTTACTGAGAAGAGTACACAAACAACCCTTTGCCATTTGGCTTCTTCTGAGTTAAATTGACATAAAGGACTTTATTGTGTAGTGCTGTAGGCCATGACAACGGTGCAAGGAAGTCCAGAATTCAAAAGTAGTATAGAAGTAAAGGAGATAAGCAGGGATTAATGGAAATAAAACAAGAATGTGAGCACACCAAGAGCCCTCTGTAAACAGGGTTTAGTGTTTTCTGAACTGGTCTCGAGACACACACTGATCCACAGTGGCATGTTTGTTTTATATTCAGAAGCTGATGTATCATTGAATTTGATGTTTGTTTTTAGATTTGCCTGCACATGCCTACAGTAGTTCACGCTTAATGGACATTGGACAACTGCCTATCCGACTGACTCTCTCGGGACACAAATGCAGATTTGGTAACAGTCAGGCGGATGATTCTCTCATTCTCACAGGAAATACTGTACATAGGTGAAACAAGCATTTGGACTCCATTCTGCTGATTGAGGGGTTTAAGGGGTGTGAGTGATATTTGGTTAAAAGATTAACGCTCTATTGTAGCCATTGTTATAGACTCAGTGTATGTTCAAACGGACAATCTCATATTGGGCAGCATTTCATCCCAAACCTCTCCATTGACTTCCTGAATAAAAGAAATCTGTAAAAACTTAAAGGGGTGTTACACTTTCAAAAAAACTTTTGGTCAATTTATGGTCTACTCAGCCTCATGTGAACACACCAGACAGTTTATAAGTTACTCCTTTCAATATTTAGATATTTGATGTTCATTTTAGCGCCTCCAGCTCCTTCCCATAGAAACCCATTATAACTTAAAACTCCATTTTAACCATGACAGAGTATTCGAAAACAACCAATTTTTTTCTGGTGACTGATATTGTCCTCGGAATACGTGAGAGGGCCGTGGAATTTCATTTACAGTTTTTATTGATTTTTAAAATATTGTTTTATTCATTTGGGTAGGCCTTCCCAAATATGGAGGCGGCTACATTTTACAAAACAATATTTAAAAAATAAATAAAACTGTAAATGAAATTCCACGGTCCTCTCACGTATTCCGAGGACAATATGAGTCACCAGAAAAAAGATTGGTTGTTTTCGAATAATCTGTCATGGTTAAAATGGAGTTTTAAGTTATAATGGGTTTCTATGGGAAGGAGCTGGAGGCGCTAAAATAAACATCAAATATCTAAATACTGAAAGGAGTAACTTATAAACTGTCTGGTGTGTTCACATGAGACTGAGTAGACCATGGTGTGTTCACATTAGACTGAGTAGACCATAAAATGACCAAAAGTTTTTTTTGAAAGTGTAACTCCCCTTTAATGTAAATATTAGAGTGGCCTATTAAGGCATATTAGAGTGGCCTGTTAACAAAACAAAATAATAAAACACTTGAAAAAGCTAAATGTTTTCAAATGAAAAGTTTCATCTCACTGGCGTCGCAAGATTAGCCCCCACAAAGAGAGAGAGACAAACAGACCAATCTATTGATAGACGACTCTCTTTGTCAAAATTCCTGACGTCACTCACTCTTCCGCTAGTTCCAAGGGGTTTGTGTAAGTCTCTCTACGGAGGATAACATTGGCTCACCTTAAAATCATCTCATATCAGCATTGTGGTCCAATAAAACTGTTTATTACAGTCAGTATCTCAGAGATACAGATTTCTCAGAATCATTGAGCTTTCATATCCAAACTGCGGGATGATTTTTTATTTTTTCAAACAGTTTTTTCTTTTTTTATTTTCTTTTTTCAAACATTTAATTAAGCTCTCAAATTCATGCACATCCTGCACAAAATTCTACCTTCATTCAAACTGAATGG
Organism: Benthosema pterotum; assembly: GCA_039105355.1. Lineage (NCBI taxonomy): Eukaryota > Metazoa > Chordata > Actinopteri > Myctophiformes > Myctophidae > Benthosema > Benthosema pterotum. Next base: position 16,698,880 of record CM076969.1, on the reverse strand, counting down.
GCATGTCAATCTGACTGGGGAGGGATTCTGGGACCTATGCCATTATTCCTAATGGTTGTTGGTTGTACAATGTTCTTGTATAAGAACATTGTACAATGTATAATATAAGAACATTGTACAACCAACAACCATTAGGAATAATGGTTCATATTATGAAAGCTAATAGTCCAGAAATCAATATATATATTTTTTTATCTAGTGTCATATTTGGTGGATTTTTATGTGGTGTCATAATTAAACATACTGTTAATGTTGGCATGGCACACACCGATTATCAAGAAAATAAACAAACACAACACCTCATGTTAAAAGGCTGCTGACCCAGAGAGTCACAGAGTAACAATCAGGGAGTTACTTAGCCTGCTGCCAGAGAGCACAAGACATTTGTCACTGAACGGTCCAGCGGTTTGTGAAATTAGCATGCGGACAGATAAACACAGACCCTCTTCTAAACAGTCCAGGCCTATAGGAGCAACCTCATCAAAAGAACACTATTTAACCCCATTAACCATATATTATCAAAAGAATGATTAAAAAATTGGCACAGCTGACTGCCAGTTCTGTTAAAGTAGGCTATACTCAATATACGCAGTCATCAAAATGTAACAATGTTGTTATTAAAATTGATAGCATGGTAATCTGTCCTCTATATTCCATTTCCCAATGCCATTACTTGGATAATGGTGAAAATAAAAGCGACTGTTTTAGTGGAAAGCAGGAGCAATTGCTGACATACATTGACTACTGTAAGAGACATCTGAAAGACTTACACAATGATGATGAAAACAAACAAACAAATGAATAAATGTCTTTAGTTGTGGTGGCACAGACTTTTTGAATCATGAATTACATATCTTGGGTGCGTTACTTAATTTTGAATACTTGCACTACAGTTTTAACATAAAACAGTAAGCAGTGTTTACACTAGAGGATAACTTAATGATAGTTTACATCCCCCCAGGGGGCCTATAGCGTGGTCCTATTTTTTTGTTCCTCTATACGGCACCTTTCAAAACATATCGTCGATATACAAGCCAATTATGACATGCCCATATGTTCAAGAAAAAACTGTTAAGTGACATATTACTGTTACTAAGACATGTTTAGGAAAACGTGTCTTCAAATGATGTAGAAATTGAGCTTAAGATGTTAAGAAAAATGAAATTATCACAGGATATGACAGGAGCATCTAAATAATTAACTACTGCCAACAAATAATGTTCCAATCAGGCCTGTGGCATTTCTGTGTGTGATAATGCCAGACAGATTGAGATGGTTGAGTATTAGTAACACATCATTATAATATAACAGATCTGTGTGTGGTAAGGTATGCCTAATGCCTTGTGGATAGATCTGGAATGGCTTTCTGTGGTTTGCTATAGATTTGGCATTTCTGTACTTTTCTAATATTCTCCTATATATAATACTGTATATTCCTTTCCTCCTGTCATGCTTGTTGTGGCCATTCCCAACCTAATTCTGTCGTCAATGTCCGTTGTCCCTGTCATGATATGTCCATAAATGCTTGCTGAAGTCATTGCAAATTAAGGCAAACATACCAAAAGCACAGCACAATTTAAATGCAGTGCTGATGAGTGAACCCTGCCACCCTGTTTTTGTGTGTGTGTGTGTGTGTGTGTGTGTGTGTGTGTGTGTGTGTGTGTGTGTGTGTGTGTGTGTGTGTGTGTGTGTGTGTGTGTGTGTGTGTGTGTGTGTGTGTGTGTGTGTGTGTGTGTAGGTCATAGTGGAGTTAACCAGCTGGGAGGTGTCTTTGTGAACGGCAGACCTCTACCTGATTCTACCAGGCAGAAGATAGTGGAGCTTGCCCATAGTGGGGCTCGGCCCTGTGATATATCACGAATATTACAGGTATGTTATCATTATATTATCATTATCTCTGTACAGAACATTGTGGGCTTAACCTGTCAAAATGCCTGGCATGAATAATTGCACAGTGAATAATGGTTGACTTTAATAACGTTAAAATCATTATATACTGTGCATTACAATTACATCTTTACATTGCTGTTGCATGAAACCTATGGCTTGTATTTATAATGTTCTCACTGACCTTCTTTGTTTTGTTTTTACATGATGACATATATTATGTATAATTCTAACAACTCAAATTATACTGTGTAATTCCTTCTTACATTACTTACGGGCCTGCCATATTACTATAGAGGCAGGTTGATGATGTTTATACATGTAATACTCTATTTGATCTGCCTTCCTTGCACCTAGAGGCAGGCTGATCATGATGACTTAACTGAACAAACTGGTATTGATGGCAATTATATGTGTAATAATATTCTTGTTTTGTAGAGTCCAGCTGACACTAGCGTTCAGCTGCCGGAGAGAGAAAACGTAAGCACTAAACTCCTCCTAACCTTAACATCATTCAACCAGCAACCAGTCTTGAATAATGTGTGTGATTTGTCTTTTGTGTCTTTATGTCCAGGTCTCTAACGGCTGTGTCAGCAAGATTCTGGGACGTTATTACGAAACGGGTTCCATCCGACCACGGGCGATCGGAGGGAGCAAACCCAGGGTGGCAACGCCGGAAGTGGTGGGGAAGATCGCCCAGTACAAGAGAGAGTGTCCGTCCATTTTCGCCTGGGAAATCAGAGATAGACTCCTGGCAGAAGGAGCCTGTACCAACGATAATATACCCAGTGTAAGTTTTTATAGTAATTGCAACAATAGTATCTGGCAATGGCCCTTATAGTCAGAACACATTTACTCAATAGGAATGCACTGTAGGTAGACCACTGCGGATGTCCTAATTACTTCGTATTAACATTTCTCTACTTTACATACCGGTTAACTTTGCATATCAATATTCCTTTAAAAAGACATGGGTTGTATTTTATATCATCCTATAACTGTTTTCCTTCATTGTCTCTGTTCCCAGGTGTCATCAATAAACCGTGTTTTGAGAAACCTGGTCACCGACAAACCGCAGATGGGGACAGTGGGAGCTGATGGGATGTTTGACAAACTCAGGATGCTCAATGGACAAACAAACTGGGGAGGCCGGTCAGGGTGGTACCCTGGGACAACACTACCAAATTCTGGTAAGAGACTACATACCACTATCACTATTACAATCACTGCAACTAGTAGAATAGCTACTGAATTCATTTGTTGGTCCAAAAATAAACAAACTGTCCCATTACTTCAATTTACAAGGTACATGTCTTTTGCCAAGAAGCTTACTAATGTGTGGATACGTTGACAGTTTGCAAATTGTGCAATAAATTGTGAATGTTGTGAATCGATCAATGTGAAATTTATCTGTTGAGATTATCAGTTGAGCATTATTTCAAGCAGATCGATAACACACCCTTTGTTGAACTCTTGTATGGAATGAAGAGCTCTGTTATTCTGGGGCAACTCTATTGCCCCAGAATAACAGAGCTCTTCATTCCACGATGTAGTGGCAATAAAAGGAACTGCAGGGAAGGAGCTCACTGAGTGAGCTGTCCCAGCGATATTGTCGGGAAGGTGACTTTGTATTGTTTACAATAGTTAGTTACTCATATTTGAGTCTGTTTCAGGAGAAAATTGTACTGATTTGGTGGAAGTAACAGAGCACTGTGCACATTTATTTATGTTGGAACACAATTCTTATTTTACACAATATTAAACAATTCTATAGGAATTCTGAAAAAGTCAGGTGGGATGTGTTAATTACACTCTACTTTCCAGTACTACTACGAGTCTGAAGTATCAAACATGGATGATTTATTTCTCCCAAAAAACAGGACTTTGTGGTGCCATATATTTGGCTCTGGGAATTTCTGTGTGTGTTAGTGTGTGTGTGTGTGTGTGTGTGTGTGTGTGTGTGTGTGTGTGTGTGTGCGTGCGTGCGTGCGTGCGTGCGTGTGTGTGCACGCGCGCGCACACACACACACACACACACACGCTCGCTCGTGTGGGTGTGTGAAAAGGCTGCCTATTGCAGCAGCCATGTGCGGTCTCGTCCCATTTGTCTCCGTTTCCGCCTGACTGAGTGTGACACTAAGCAATGCCTTCATTCTGTTTTCCACAGTCACTGTTGATCTACTGGGGATAATGAATAATTAGGCTAGCACCACAGATGATGTACACTCTATTGGGAGCTCGAGTCAGCCTTGCATCCAATATCATTCTAGGCTAGATTACCATTCTAAACTGCCATGCATTCATATAAAAGCCTTGAATATTGTACAGTCCATGATTTGTTTATATCAAGACTGTGGGCATATTCTCAAAACATGGAGTCAAGTAATATTCACTATTATGTGCTATATTCATTCACAAGCTCAGCTGTAACGTCCACTATGGGTAGGCTTATGTGGAGATTATTATTTCTCATGATTGGAGAGAAACACATGAATAAATCAGACTGACAAGACGATCTAAGTCTCCTACAGGTCCCATCACTTCAATTTATTTTACAGTGTATGTGTCTTGTGCCAAAAAGCTTACTAATGTGTGGCTACTTTGACAGCTTGCAATTGTGCAATAAATTTATCAATCGATGTGAAATGTATCTGTTGAGAGTATCAGTTGAGCCTTATTTCAAGCAGACATTTAGGGACCGATGCACAGGCACGCCCCCATAACACACCCTTTGTTGAACTCTGTATGGAGTGAAGAGCTCTGTTATTCTGGGGCAATAGAGTTGAGACCACAATGTAGTGGCAATAAAAGGAACTGCAGGAAAGAAGCTCACTGAGAGTGATTATGATGCAGTGGTGGCATGGGTGTGGAGAGAGGATGATGTGCAAAACATGGTATGCAGTTTTATTCACCTGGTGGGTGTTTTATTTATTTATTTATTTATTTATTTATTTATTTATTTATTTATTTATTTATTTATTTATTTATTTATTTATTTATTTGTTCTATTTCAAGCCTACTTCAAAAAATCTCAGGTAGACTTGCTTTGGCTAGGCCAAAATGTCATATTCGTCGCCGTTCAATCAATCTTAAAAAAAAGGCCTTTATTTATTCAAGTGAAGATAGTTCGTCAAAAGTGTGGGGGGTGAACGCTTGCAATTGATTGGTTAACAGGGCCAGAGATTAGCTGGTAACAGACGGACGGATGGACACACACACACACACACACACACACACACACACACACACACACACACACACACACACACACACACACACACACACACACACACACACACACACACACACACACACAGACAATAAAACTTCTGGGAACAAAATTCCTGAATATTGAGTTAAATGAACACTGAGAGGATACAGTGAAGCTCATGCTGTTTGACAGCAGGTACAGCCCTGGTGTATCAAAGCGTGAGGTATGTGTGTTTTTGGGAGGACACACTGTACTGAAAAGTCATGAGAGTCCTGACTCACTCCTAAGGCAGCTCCATGGGTCTGTTAAACTCTGACTGTGCAATGTCATCATCATTGAATTGCGGGCAGAGCACCCTGCTTGGTGAAGGCAACACATTGTTGTGCTTTTAACTTTGATTAAATCTATGCCTTCTTTAGTGTCCGAAATGTTTCAATAACTCCAAACTGAAGTGCACTAGAGGGACCCTTTTTACACAGTTGTTCACTTGTTTCAAGAGGACTTGTCTCAAAGACTCTGCAAACACTTCATTTAATCTCTCTCTCTCTCTCTCTCTCTCTCTCTCTCTCTCTCTCTCTCTCTCTCTCTCTCTCTCTCTCTCTCTCTCTCTCTCTCTCTCTCTCTCTCTCTCTCTCCAGATTGTCCTCAGACGGGTGGAGTTGAAAACACCAATTCAGTGAGTTCTAATGGAGAAGATACAGAAGAGACTCAGATGAGACTTCAGCTCAAGAGGAAACTCCAGCGAAACAGAACTTCTTTCACACAGGACCAGATAGAGGCGCTAGAGAAAGGTAAACATTTTTGTGCTGATGCATTTTTTGTGCTGATGCATATACACACATTTTTTGTGTGCAAATATTCTTAAAGGTAGGGGAAGTGATTTCACTTTTGTCAGATATCACCCAAAAAAAATTTTTTTTCTGTTAAAATGCTCTATTATAAGGTGTGGAAACCACATATGGAGTTTCCCCCTCCCCCACGTTAGCAGAGGAGCTAATAAAAGTTCCCCAGGTCACCACAATTCTCCTCCAATCAGGAGAGAGCAGCAGGTTCACATAGTGTAGCTACTGTTGGGGGCCCCTAGTGCACCAGGCTGGTACTACACCATGAATTTCAAATCACTTCCCCTACCTTTAAAGGAGAATTCCGTGATTTGGGTGATTTGGGGGAAAACATGGTCTACCATGGTAACAAGGTATGCACATGCACATGCTATACAGTGTGAGAACAAAAAATAAGGCCAAAATTAAACTAGGGTTTTTTGTCATTTTCCTGTGATTCACTGGGCAGAGGTCAGCACATTCTATAGTAGGGATAATGTTCTCTTTGCCACTGCATTTTTTTTACAGATATTTTGGGTTACTCTCTGTTGCTGAATTTTAATTCAATTATGTATTTATTATTCTTAACTCTCCATAGATGTTATTGTATTATAATGATTCTCTATTCTTAATGTTTTGTGAAGGCACTTTGAATCGAGTTGTTGAAATCTGCAATGCAAATAAACTTGCCTTGTCTGCAGCCTAGGTTAGCACCACATAAATAATAAATATGTGGCACTGACTATTCTGACTGTATATGAGAGATAAGGGAGTATATGACATTAGAACATTGGGTCATTTCTATATCTGTTGTATGATATTAAATTAACAGTGTGTTTTTGTTTCAGAATTTGAAAGAACTCATTATCCAGATGTCTTTGCCAGAGAACGACTCGCTGCCAAAATAGATCTGCCAGAAGCACGAATACAGGTATGTTTATTCAATTGCTATGTGCAATCAATCAACTCTATCTTCCAAATTACGTCATTTAACCTGGTTAAATATGGAATGTTGGCACATATCGAAACTGAAGCTGTAATGACCATTATTGTTATTATTTTGTTTTGTATTATTAACTAAAACAATGTACAATTTTAGACTAGAAAACATAAACGTGCCAAAGCCAATTTCATTATTTTTGGCAGATTTGTGCATTAGTACGACAATGCCAGTACATTTGGAGAGGACAGTGTGGAAAGGTCAGAGTTAAATTAACACAAGGTTTGGTTGTGTATAGGTGTGGTTTTCCAACAGACGCGCAAAGTGGAGGAGAGAGGAGAAGTTGAGAAATCAACGACGCCAGGCCTCCAACTCCTCAAACCACATCCCCATTAGTAGTAGCTTCAATACAAATGTGTATCAACCTCTACCACAGCCTGCAACACCAGGTACTGTCAGTCAGCACAGTTACTGTATACATTTTCAATGCCACAAAACTAATTTGAAAATGGTGTTTTGTTTTTAAAATGACACATTGCTCAACACTTTGCCACTCAGAACATATTTCAGAGTGTTATTTGAAGGAGAAAAGTGACATCTGATGTCTATTCCTTCTCTGTCTCTGTTCATCCACCTGGTCAGTTTCCTTCTCATCGGGGTCCATGTTGGGGAGGACAGAATCAGTTCTGTCCAACAACTACAGCATACCAGCCATACCCAGCTTTAGTATGGCAACTAGCCTGCCTATGCAAGTAAGTCTGAATTAAGTCTGAATGCCTACGCTTCCCTCCCCCAAGAGCACGCTTCTCTTTCAGACAATAACAAATTTAATAGTGATTTGTTGATTTGACTTTAAACATAGCCTACTGTGTTATGTGTACACATTTTCCACTGGGACAACTAACAGCTGAAACTGAAATTTAATAATTAATAATTAAATACTGGATTTACATAACACTCATACCATTATCCTTTGTATATGAGATGATAGTGAAATCAATTCAATACAAAATGTCGCCTTTATCCTGAATGTTAACTGCCAGCCACATTGTTAGAGTAACAAGTTACTGACACATATTATTTCATATTTTCAGGCATCAAGTCAAAGCTCTTATTCCTGCATGCTGCCTACCAGCCCAACAATAAATGGGAGGAGTTATGACACATATACTCCGCCCCATATGCAGCCACACATCAACAGCCAATCAATGACCTCCTCCGCATCAACAGGTAACATAACAGCACATCATTATTACTTGACTTACAGTACATAAAAAAGTACAGTGACTGTCCATTATTCTTCACTGAATACAATAAATGACATATCCACTTATCAGCACAAGCATGAATGCCGGTATGCAGTCAGACATTCACGTTCTAGAACCTCTAATGTTAACCCAAAGCCATGGCTTGATAAAAAAAAAAACATACCTATTTTTGTGTGATACCCATATATTATTATACTAATTGTTTCAGGTCTGATTTCCCCTGGTGTTTCAGTTCCAGTCCAAGTTCCAGGTGATGGGGACATGGCACAGTACTGGCCACGGCTACAGTGACGCCAGTAGTGGCCAGTTGTTGTAACATCATTCCTGCTGTGATGTTTTTGGTAGCATCAGGGGTCGAACCTAATTGAGTATATGGGCCAACAACCATTGATACATTCTGAAACGCAAACTTCTTCTGTGATCTTCAAAGAAAAACTGCTTAAATGTAAAGAGGAAAATGCCAGAGTTGCTGACATGCTGCACAGCGGGAAGGAAAAGACAAGCAGGGGCTGAGAAAATATGGGATGCGGAGCACAAGTCCTCTCACCCAAAGCCTGAATGTCAAGACAAAGACTCATATTTACCGTGAGAGACTTTCAAGCCAAATTTTGTAGACATGCCAGATGGGTACCGAAGAACTAAGGACGCTTTCTTTACCAGCTGCAACGCGACACAGAAAAATCTAAGGAAGATGAAGTTGGACAAGAGCAAAGGCTGTTTGGAGGACTGTTTTCTCATTCACCACAGATTCATATTCTGCCTAATAAGGACAGTTTGGCAACTAGATGGCAAACATACAAATATCACTAATCTGTGGTAGATTGATTGGACAACAGAAATGTAATAGCCAAATTAGAGAAGGGCTGGCCTGTGGTTAGTGAACTTGTTGTTAATGGCTACCTTCGCTGCCAAACCTTTGCTGAGTGTCCCTTATTTTGTTATGATTTCAACCCTTTTCAACATGTGTCAATAGAACAAGTTGGTCCAAGTGGAATAAAGTTGATTCCTGCCAGCTGTTGGCAGATATTGTATGGGTTGTAGGTATTGGCACTGGGATACTCATTGGATTATTGACTCTTGAAGGACAAGCTGTACCAACTACAGTTATGCATTCTGGACATGATTCAAGTGTATCCTGGACATGATGAACATGTCGATTGGATGAACAAACAAATTGTAAAGTATCCATTCAAATATTGTTTTGGAAGGAAAATGACCTCTGTTACCTCTGTTTTCAGTTGTTAACTTATGTCACGTTGTGGTATTTGTATCTGGGCACTTGTATGTAAAAAAATGTTTAAAAATGTTCAAACATGAGGAATAAACACTGAACTATAAAGAAAATAATTTTATGAAACATTAAGTGAACTGACTTGGAATTTGTTCCATCATCGACAGGATTCTGTACACAATGTGGATTCTGGTGATATCTATGTTTTAGTATTTGTATAAAAAAAAAATCTTGATCTGTAAATTGGACTGCACTGATTCTAAACTGAAGAGTACTTTCTGTCTGAGAAAGTTACTTTTCTCTCTTCAGTATAAATCCAAAGCTCTTACATTAAATTAAGACACCACAGATGAAACAAAGAAGGACAAAAACATTCTGGGTTGCTTAAAATTAAAAGCATATATATGAGGGTGTCTTACAAATCTGTCATGTTGTACTGTAAAGTATTTGTCTTCTCCAGAAATCTGAAATGTTTCTATAATAAAAATAATTTCAAATATATTTTTGGAAATATTCTAAATGATATTAACCTTCAACAGGTTTCAGAATACCTCAAATGTCCATTGTGTGTTTTTAAGCATTTCCAAACAACAAACAATTGAGCAGAGCGATTGCATCGGTTTTCGCTTATCAACCTTCCCTTGAAGAACTGCGATTGGCTGGTTTAGGTGATGACATAATGCTAATTTAGAGATCTTCATAAGTATTGTCATAAGTATTATCTTCTGGAGTTGTCAGGGTATTTGCCCGCTCTGCTCAAGCAAAGGTAGGCCACGGACTACGTGTGCATAATACGCAAGTTGGCACTCTACTGAGTGCATATATTGTTCGTAATATATTTTTAGCCCATGATTTTGTCTTCGATTGTCAATGATCTAATGTGAATTCCATTCAATTTCAGCCAGCTTTCAGATTTCAATTTGCAAAGCACTTCCAATCATTTATAAGATGAACTGTGATAACTACGTTTTACATACTGTACAATATGACAACACATACAAGCTTTGATATGAGTAAGCTCAACATCTTCTGTTGAACACTCTCAATTAGCGTTGGTACAAATATATCCCAACACAGCTAAACCAAGACTCGGGTCCTAATAGGCTCTTGAAAAGTTATAACCAGCTAAATAAAACTGTCCTCGCCTTAGCATGCAACCCTCACACCATAGCAGTACAACAATATACGAAAGCAGTACACACACGCCGCACGCACGCACGCACACACGCACACACGCACGCAATACACTCCGACACATACACACCATCAGCCTCAGAGAGGCCCGAATCATTTTATACACATCAGTGGGTTCAGGAGCAGAGCAGTATTGAATGGGAAAGTCTTTTCATCGGCACTGTCATTCATTCATTCAATCTGTCGTTCCTTTCTGTCCTCCATTGGACGGTGAGCAGTTTGAAAATGAGAATGGGGTCAACCTCTCCTCGTTCACCTGACAAAGGGCTGGAAAAGAAAATGTGGGAGGGAGAGAGGAATGGACCTGATGCCTGCCACAGGATAAAAGCAACACAGAAGAGACGGAGAGATGAGAGAGAATGAAAGTGGAAAAACAAAGCAAAAGATACAGGCGGAGTGTGACGGAATTGAGAAGAAACTGGGCTTCATCTCAATTCAGAGAAAGATAGACACAGAAAGAGAACGTGATTGGGGGGGGGGGGGGGGTATATGGGGGTTGTGAGAGCATCAAAGATAAATGACGGGTGGATACTTTTCTAAAGAGGCTCATTCCCTAAGATTTGAGACAAACCATAGCTGCTTAATGACATTGTGGCAACAACTATCAATTACTATCTTTATCAAATGGCATTATTATGGGAATCATAATTATCAACAGGCATTCTGGGAATGATGCATGACATCGTTCGACCTTCCATCACTGAGACGACGGCAACGGGAAAACCATTATGTTTAGCCCCAATAGTTATGAGTGTGTGTGTGTGTGTGTGTGTGTGTGTGTGTGTGTGTGTGTGTGTGTGTGTGTGTGTGTGTGTGTGTGTGTGTGTGTGTGAGAGCACGCTGAGTGCACGATGTGAACACTCATACACAGGTGCCTATATGGCTGGTGTGTAGTATAGCAGGTTTTCAACAGGTAGTCCAGGGACCACCAGTGGTCCCTGAGAGGATTCCAGGTGGTCCCCAGGCCAAATGATGGAAAGTTGATTAACCAGGTGTAACTCTTTGAGAGTTAAAATATTCATCATCTGAATTAGCCCAAGTCTACACAACTAGAGAATGTAGAAGATTAATGGTCATTTTGATCTGTTTTTTTTTTTTTTTTTTTTTTGTGGACAAAAGCAAAAGAAATCTTTAGTTTTGGGGTCTGTGGGGCTAAAATGTCATCAAATGGTGGTCCGTGGCTCAAATTCTGAATAAATAGTGGGCCCTCGTATGAAAAAGTTTGAAAACCACTGTGGTATAGGACTGACCTTAATGGACAAATCAATCAAGGGGATCTTAGTTGACCACCAATCTCTTGTAGATGAGTCTATTCTTTTTGTTGTTGTTTTTTGCATGATTCAACTTCTAAATTGGCCTAATTTGAATTAAATCGAATTGTCTCCACCAGGCCGAAGGCATGTTTTGCACATCCGTCCGTTTGTGTGTGTCCGTCCATCTGTTACCAGCTAATCTCCGGCCCTGTTAACCCGATCGATGCCAAACACACACATTCCCTGGAGGCTAACGATGAACCTCTGCCCCAAATCTCCCAGAACGGCCTGTTATAGTGCCACTTTGAGGCAGCTTTTCACATTTTTCCATATATCTGCATCGATCTGTATAAAACGTTGCATATACACTCCTTAAAGGACCACTTCACCACTTTTCAATGTTTATTCATATAATAGGTCCTCACTAATGTACATGATAAAATACCACTATTTTTTTCTACTCAATCTGTGTCTCACAGGGGGGCTGTGGACAGTTCAGAAACTTCTTCGTCGAGTGTTATCCCTTTACTCATAGAATATAGAGTGCCCCTACAGGAGGTGCGAAATTATTTTGCGACCTTGGCCGCGACCAATTGTAAAGTAAAGGGGGGAATTCTCCCCTCTCCTGAACTTTTTTTCAAAATCGGTCAAAACATTCATAAAACGGTCACGAACGGTTGCGACCTTTTTAGGAATGCCGCAACTGTCTAAAAAGGTCTAGGTTTTTAGACTGTTTAGGTTAGGTTTAGGAATTGTTTTTACTGAGGATAAAGGAATAGTTCAGTTTTTTTTAAGTTAAGCTGTATGAAATACTTGCCATTAATATAGTCAACTGTATTCATTGATGTCCATTGAGTCCCGTGGTTGGACTCTGGAGTCTTCTGCTCTGGTTTTGGTGAAGTAGTTCCGCTCATTTTGTGAGGGTCACTACTAGGGCCAGACGGTAAAAGCACAATGTAAATGAATTAAAAAACGAAGGTCATTTGACCTATTACTAAAATTCTAGAATAGGTTTTGTTCATTTTTGAGCCCTCTATAATAGGTGATTATGATTTTTCTTGCTGCTTCTAATCATTACAACAGCTTTTTCACAGGCTGTCTCACTTGTCTTGCTGCATGGAGAGTGACCAAAGAAGTTAAGGGGACAAAAAGTGACTGAATTTAAAGAAAGCTGTCAAATCCTTCTCTGTGTCCATTCCACCAAACACAATAACTACATGTTGATGATTATGTGAGCATCCATGTTGCACCCATGTTGATTGCGAACGCAGTGTGACATTACTATGTACACCGGGCAGAAATGTCTGTGGGTCTGTCTGTCTGTGCGTCACACGATATTTGGGCATGTCCAAATATGTACTGTATATGGGAAGCCTTCCTGCGTGCCAGTAAGAGGCGTCTTACTGCTGTGATTATACGGTAGTTGAGTTTGTGGTGTGTAATCTGCCTTCCACTTCAGTTAGAACTTAAAAAAAAAAAAAAAAAAAAAATATTGTTTGTGTTTCATTTCACCAAATTATAAACTCAATCTGGCATAATATGTATTACTTAAAAACCTTAAAAACGAAAACAAACATCTGCCACGTCTTGCAGTAGAATCGCACCTGCCATTGTTCCAATTCATTATGAGAACGCATTCCCCAGAAGTAATTGATGCTCATTGAATGAACTCAATTTCAACGTGGCTCTGCGTGTGTGTGTTTGTGTGTGTGTGTGTTTGTGCCTGTGCGCGTGCGTGCGTGCTCATGCGTACGAAGGCATGTATGTATGTGTGTGTGTGCGGGTGTGAACTCAATTTTCCTGCATCGGTCTCCCCAAGTCCCCAGACGTAATGACAGAAATGAAAGAGCAGAGATGGAGAGATGAAAGGAGAGACGAGGAGGGAATAACACAAACAATAAGCCTGGACAAAAGGACAGGCAGAAGGAGAAGGAGAGAAACTGTTTATAGATGAATGAAAAGAGCGTCCGTCCATTCAGTCGGAGGGGAGTAGAAAGGCAGGACAGAGAGAAAGAGACGACCAGAGAGGGAGAGACAGAGAGAAACAACAGTTGGCTGTCACAGTCCTCTCTGACAGCTGTTGATGTCTTCATAGAAATAATCACCATTTACATTCTAATTAAAAACCATCACATTGTTAATCACTTACAGCCTAATGAAATACATTTGCATGGTAATCGCGCCTGGATCGCATTGTGACAAACAGGCATTCCGCCTCTCCAAAGACAAGTCACAACAAGGCAGCGAGAGTGATAGACAGAACAGGAGACAACAGAGGAGAGAGAGTGAAATGGAGACGGAGAGAGAGAGTGCATGATAGACAATCCAAAAGAAGAGAGAGCCTCAGATGGGAGAGGCCGCTGAATGTTTGATCCGACACCTTTACTTAAACAGGGGAATTGCATTTATACTTGTGTTTATAATGAAAACTGCTGTATACGGAATCATTAACATTATAAATCCTAATTGTCATACAGACTGTTGTTCTGCAGCTACTGATAACAAACCAAATGGGGGACGCTGTTGACGTGACCATGACGCCAGAGCTCAAGAGTCAGCGGTGGATTTTATCTGTCCAAACAGAAGTACTGCCAAAGCAATTAACAGCTCCATCATTTATTCATTCATTCAACCACGACTTCGTAGCTGATTTTTTTTTGTATGATTTCAGGTGGAGCAGATGTTTGTTGGTGTAAATCAGAGAACCAAGTATTATTATTGCCATATGGCTTTTATTTATTTTTAAAACTAAGACTATTATTTTTTTGGGAAGGGGTTCGAGAGGGTCCCCGGTAATTGATTGATTATGGTCACTCAGGATGGAAGAACATGAACTCTCATCGATTGGTGAAGTTTGCCAAAGTCAGAGTTAGCCAGGAGTCAACAGGGGACTTACTGATGAGGCAATTGCGTGCATTTTGAGGCTGGTCAGAGAACTCAAACCAATCTCAGCTTTTTCACAGTTACTGGCAACGTTAGAACATTGTTATGTTCTATTCTATTCCACCCTATTCTACCAGAATCCTATTGAGGAGTGCTTTTCAGCTTGGAGGTTGAAGGTATATGAACGGAACCCACAGAACCGGGTCACAATGCTCCATGGCTCAGAGTTCAGAATTTGAACAGGCTGGTGTACAGTAAAACCTATATATACTGTATATAAAACATTGCTTTGCTGTATATTTGTTTGCTGTTTTATCTTTGACTATTAAAAAGTAGGCCCACATAGTGATTTTACAAACAAGGAGAAACGGCTCATTATCCAGAGTCATTGTCATTCATGTGTGCTCAATTTCTATCATAGTGTTTTCAATTTTGCACTTCATTGTGCTGTGAATGCTTGGTAATGTGCAGCAAATGCTTAGTTGTGTGCACTCAATGAATGGTATGTGTGTCATTTGAAAATATGCCTGTGGGTACGAAAATGGCACACCGTTTGGCAACCGTTTTGATGGCAAAGATTCATCATAGAAAAGGACTGTCAGGGTTTAGCATTTGTGTGTATAATGCTTTCAGATTTGTGTGTGCAGTTTTGAGAATGCTATTAAGTTGTGAAAACCTTTGTTAACAATTGTGGAAAACTGTAATAAGAACCACTGACAACAAACAGCAATAGCAGCCAACAGCGCAACACAATGGAATGGACAGCAATCTCAATATAAAGATGGGTTCCAAATGAAGCCGTCAAGTTGAACTCCTCTTGCAGGTTGCCTATGCATGTGACCATCTGACATGATGCTGTCTGACTCCAACCACTCGCAGGCTTAGAACAGACGGACTACGACCACTATTCTCTCAGACGGAGAACTTTCCAAAGGTCTTGCCACTCAGCATTAAGAGCTTTTATTAAGGACAATAGAAAGGTTGGACTGGGCCACACATTAAATAGGAGGGTTGGACTGGGCCACACATTAAATAGGGAGGTTGGACTGGGCCACACATTAGGACGCATTTAATCTCACCCCTGTTCCCTCGCTGGGACTGAGCGCTCAGCCAGACAACACAGAGCAAAAACAGACTTACATCACCTCTGGCAGCTCAAGCGCTGCTGCTGCTCCTCGCGGCTTTTCTCCTGTTGCTGCTGGTCTTTGTGGCTTCACCGTGGACAATCTCCTTTAGCCACAATACCATGGAGGATCCCCTTTTAACCACAATGCAGTGCTGCTGCAGCACGGAGAATCCCTTTCAACCACAATGCTCGACATTCCCCGCTGCTCAGCTTCAATTAGCTGTGCTCTGATACATCTCAATACAGCCTCAGCACACCTTCAATACGTTTTAATACAGCTCAAAACATCTCAATTCAACCTCAATGCATCTCAATGCATCTTAGATTCGGCTTCAATACGGCAATCCTACATCTTAATACGGCTCAGTACTTCTCAATGCAACTTCAATACATCTAAATACAGCTACAATACAGCTCAATAAGGCCATTCAGTGGCCCAGAGCCACCATTCTCCACTCGGCCCCATGGCCAGGCTACCTGTAGCACTTCACCATGGTGGAGCCTGCTGCTTTCTGTTGGGGCCTAGTGGCTGAACGAATGATAGAATAGAGCGAATTCCTATCGTAATGCTCAGTCAAGTGTTCAGCTTGACTCATAACAACAGGAGCTGAACGCTGATTTAACAAACTGAATAGTTGTCACCACAGACTAACTGAGTTTTGTTGGCTTGTTTCATACATGATGGAATGACTTCACACTATCTAGTATCAACATTTAACCTAAATAAATAGTACCTGGTAAGTAGTACCGTTGGGGTAATTACTGGTTCTTTTCAGTGAAGATACTGAGTCCAGACAATGATTCCATTTGACCACAAGAGATAAAGAAAACGTTTGCCAAGCTTGTCCTTTGGTTGTCAGCAGTGATTAGGCAAACTGAATAGCGGTCAGGTAGAACACAAGGGTGTTTGTCAATGTTTTCTCTTATATTACAAAACTTTTCCAGACACTTCATAAAAATCCCTCTCAGTAAATATTTGGTCAGTCTAATCTAATGTAATTACATTGTCAGAAACATGATAAATAATTGGGCATATGATAATATTTACAATTTTGTAAAGATTACAGATCAGCCGTTTATATCGGGGGAATTGCTTAAGCTGCTATTTTGCTGAATTTGGAGCAATATACGCACTTTGTGTATATCACAATAATAATAATCTGATAATAATCTGCATTTGTTTCTTCAAAGGCAGCATTGGGTTTTATAGACATCACCATCCGACATATTTTTCTGCTTTTGTTCAGTAACACTCATTAGCTGTGTTTGTTTGGTTAGCAAATGGGCTAGACATGATTGACAACAACCTCTGGTTTGGTTGGTATTAACCAGACAGGGGACAATGTCAGACTCAAGCTTTAGGACCCTGAGCTTGAGTCTGATAATCAGCCTACTGTAGTTCTGCTCAAGAGGAGCATGACAACACAAGCAAAAAAACAAGCTAAACAGAATCCAGGTCTGGTGAGTCGCAGGCGACTGCACAAAACACGCATGGAATAACATGTTCCTTCCACGCACTACATCCAGCCTCCCGCATGTCAGGTGAAAATCAGATTGGACTCCTCGTGCATAGAAAAAAGCATGAAGTCCGTTGCTGTCCCCATTTTAGCGGAGGAAGTGTAGCACCCAGGATTACCATTATTGTCCATCACATTCACCCATTCACACATCAACGGCAAAAAACCTGCAAGACTAAATCATTGGAGCCCTAGAAGAGGACGGGTTATAGGGTTAACTGACTGATTACATGAGATCCCATCAGGGCCAAAATGCTTTCAGGTTAGCTCAGGCTAGGCACCAACTTGCTCATTGGGAGAAATTAGGAGTTCGACATCTTACTCAAGGACACTTTGACATTAACTTTGTGGAATCCTGGGGGTCAAACTGGTGAACCTTCCAGTTGCCAGGCAGCCACTCTACCTACAGTATGAGCCAATGGCACCGACTTATTGTGACACAATGTGATCTTGAAAATCTGCGATTGTTGTCAAAGGGCCGGCGAAGACTGATTTCTCAGAGAGGCGGGATGAATTATGAACACCTGCATCGCATTCCCCATAAAATGTTAACAGAACATTTGTGATGGACTTTAGAGGTGAAATACAGCAGTGGTACATAAATGGGATCTGAGGACCCCCAGGGAACCATAACTGCGTTGGTAGCTAGAAAACCATTTGGACCCTGACATGTCTGTTAGATAGTGACATAATGCACCTATGGCATCGATCATGATAACTTGTGGACGTTGTAGACTGAGCTGATCAGTCTCACTCTGACTGTGTGGGGTGCCAGTTGCCCAACCGATATCCGCCACCTTAGGGGCGCCCAGTAGAGATTATTTTATTTAATTTATTTGTATTTAATTTTGAAAAATATATATATATTTTTGGAGGGATTTTAGATCGCCGCCCGTATAGGGACCTGCGCCTCAGGCAGCTGTCTGGTCGGCCCCTCCTGACGGCCAGGCCTGAATTCCAGGAACTGAGGCAAACATGTGAGCCCAAAGTGCACTGCACAGTAACACCTGTTGACACACCTTCTTGGGGGGACTGTTACTTACATTTACAGCAATCACTGTATTTCAGTTTCTAATGTTCCCCTGGTTGTCCCGTGTCGCATGAATGTCATGAAAGCTTGAAAGAACTGGTGGCGTTGGAGTTGCACTCCGATATATAGTCACCATAATAATTAAAAGCAGCCATCAAGAGCTATAACAACAAATTAGTCGTTTTGGGGGTATTTGTTACTGGACATTGTGCACACTGAACTGAATACATCAATAAAACATGAAACCTGGCAACTGGGTTTCACATTTTAAAGTACTCTGAATCAATCACTCTACACGTATGTAGTCTCTACGCAGGTAGACAGTTTTGTGAACAATGGCTGCATAGTATTACCACCTCCATTTGGAGAAATGCCAACTGGACAGAACACCATGTGCACTACTGCCCAGCCAAGAACGTGCCCACATTAGAGAGCTTGATCAAACACAGAATTTTGGGTCCGACACGGACCCCAATTTTGAAGAGTCCTAGACCACCAATTGCGGATGTTTTGAAATAAAATAATAATAATAATAATAATAATTAAAAGCGCAAAACACAGGTTGAAAAACATAGCTTTTCCATGTTGAAAGTTCCTATCCTATGTCGTGTGTTTGTTGCTAGATGCATAATACATGCCTTCAGTCGGACCAATATCAGTCTGGCTTTAATCCGAAATGTTCTCTTTTCCTTTTTTTCCTGGCATATGGTGGCTGACTGAGGTAATCACCCGATGTGACGGGCAGAATAAACTCACAGTATGACAAGGTGGATAATCAAGATTTTAGCCTTTCCGGCACAAGTGTTGACATGTAACGATCGTATAAAACGGCCCAAATCATGATGTGTTTAAACTGGCACCTGTATTCACACATCTGGCCCTGTGTCACTCACTCCACTTAACTCCCTCCTTTAGGCCTTCCAAATAATACTGAATAACATAAATGGTCTCAAAATGAGATCCAGAGAGCCTCAGGGTTCTTTCAGGGGGTTCGAAATGGACCCTAAATGGTCCTTATTCATGTATTTCTATTTGGATATTTCTTTAAGTGCTTTCAGTTATTTGTCCTATGCATGGTGCATATTTGTTTACAAAGCCAAACAGAAATGTAATTTCTATGTATTTTGTAATTTGTAAAAAAAAAATACAATGAATGGATCTAACACTTTGTGTCCCTGCACCACCTTATACCGCTATTGTCATAGAATATAAAGTACTGGTCAAACTGTATTTTTAAATACTATCAATAATCTCTCTCTCTCTCTCACACACACACACACACACACACACACACACACACACACACACACACACATACACACACACACACACACACACACACACACACGCACACGCACACACGCGCGCGCACACGAACACACGCACACACGCACGCACGCACGCAAACAACACACACACACACACACACACGCACACACACACACACACAAATATGATAAACCCCCATTAATGTGATGGAAACTTCATTATTAAAATGAGGCTTTGTACAGTAGAGGATGGGGACAAATCCTAAGATAAAATCCTAGGAAATATTTGGAACTGTTAAAAAACACACAAACATTTTCATTCAACCACATACAGTAGGTATGTATTTGGGGGGGGGGGGGTCAGGCAGCCAAAACTTTAATGGAAAATGATATTGTTGCAACTTGTGATCATATTAAATATTGCTCTCAGCAGGTAGGAGTATTAGTGACCGGGAGTGTGTGAAAATGACATATAATAAAATATTACCGTGAGGCTAGATGATTGCTAGATTTGCGTGATGTACTAAATTACAAATTTTGTCTCTGCTTTGTGTGTGTGATCCCGATAGTGATGATTTGACCGGCTGAGCCGCGGAAATTGAGGATAATAAAAAGTGAGGACAGAATGCGAGGACACCTAAAGTGATGACCCGGAATGTGATCATGATGCATGTATGTGTGGTGCTAAGAGCGCCCCTCACTTCAAACAGGTGTGCTTTTTTTCTTCTATTTTTCTTTCTTTTTTTCGCCACACAAGATTTTCAAAGTGAGGGCATCTGTAACTAAGCCTATTGTGCAACCAAGTGATCTAATAAGAGACTTTGTTGTATGAGAAGAGGGGTCAAAGATCTAGAGCGAAGTTGTCCCTCTCTACTCGCTTTGGCACACAGGGTGCAGCCGCTATAGCGTAAGCAGCTTTAACTTTTAGCTAGCTCCACGGGCCTATATGACCACCGTCAGAATAGAGAACTATACAGAAGAACAGGGAAATCCAATAGAGATGTTCTGCCAGGGAGGTCCAGTGAGAGGCTTTAGCTAAATACATGACACCAGTACAATAGACAGCTAGACACAGATCTTCAAGAGATCCTCGGCCCACCCCAGCAACTTAAAAGACTGACCTACCATGAAAGGCTATAAAGCAGGCGAGTTTGAACTCTTTCAGCAAAAGAACGCGAGTTGCATTGAGTGCAGTCACTGATCTTTGGGCTCATTAAACATGCTGATTGCAGTTATATTCTTTACTTTTACTTTTGTATAGAGCATGGACCAATAATGTTGCATACGTCATATATGGACCAATTAAGAGACATATTTTTGTCTTTGCAGTTTTCTTTACTACTTTGAAAAACATTAAAATTGGTCAACTGGTCAAAAGTGATCTACACATTGTGAGTTTGTAGATCAACTATTTCAGGGGTTTCAACCTCTTTGATCCCAGGGCACACTATTTATTCAGCCTTTGAGCCACGGACCACCATTTGATGACATTTTAGCACCCAGAGACCCTAAAACTAAAGATTTATTTTGCTTTTGTCCACAATACCAGTCTGGATTTTGGAGAAGACAAAACAGTCAAACATACAGATCAAAATGACTCTTAATCTTCTACATTAATCTTCTACATTCTCTGGTTGTGTAGACTTGGGCTAATTCACATGATGAATATTTTAACTCTTGAGAGTGTAAACATGAAACCAGAGTTCCATCTGGTTAACCAACTCTCCATCATTTAGCCTGGAGAGCACCCGGAATCCTCTCAGGGACCGCTGATGGTCCCGGGACCACCTGTTGAAAACCCCTGAACTATTTGAAATATTGATGTTGTTCCACATAGTAAAATTAGAGAGTTGGACCAACAATGAGAGAGATGAGCCGCTGACCAGAAAAATACATTGTAGATGATGAATGCCATGCTATTTACTTGATTCATTTCACATCTACTACAGCTACTAATGTAAAAACGTTGTCACTTTCCATAGAATGATATTGCTATCGACCGCTGGATGCCCTTCTTCAAACTCTTCAGTAAAAAAAAAAACATTATTCATGCCAATTTCATAGTCATAAACAGAAACCACTACTACAATGTGTATCATGTGCAAATAGTAATGGTATTCAAATTTACTTGTGCAAAACCTGACAGCACACGCTAAACGCCTTACCCCAAACGATCTCATCTCTTTTTTACCATTTTGATAAACCTTTTGGAATAGTTCAATATGCCAATCTATTGACACGTTGTGAGCTTGTGGACTGGGAATTTTAACTATAGAAAAATGTTTTTTGAAATAGTTTTAAAGGGCAAAGAAGTTAAGGGATCTAGGCCTACTAAAGTACTAAATTACACTGTTGTGCAATGGAAGATAACCTATTGGCCTGAATATAAGATATAAGATAGTGTTTTTCTCCAATATCCTAAGAAAATGAGTCATATTCTACACAAATGAGTCTTGAAAAATGGGCTTTGTCTTATAACCAGGGTTGCCTTATATTCGGGACAGTACAGTAATTAAATTACTGAAATGGAGATTACAATATTTCCAAAGCAATCAGGAATACAATTATTGTCTCTAATCTGTCAACAGATTGCCATAGTTACTGATAGTCTAATAATCTTGACTAATCGCCCTTTTGCCACTCTTTTCTGCTTTTTTTGGTATAGAGATTTAGTAGAGATGAAAAAAGTTCAGATGTAAGTAACTCAGGTCTGTTCGACTTTAAATGATAAAACCTCTGACTACTATAGCAAGGGGCATATTTTAAATAACAATTTACAAAGGAGGAATCTGTTTTGGGGTACTGAACCTCTTGTGGTACTTGTCCAAATTGCGTCTCCCTGTTGTGAGTTCCACTGAGAAAGCATGCCAACTGAATCTGACTGTATGATACTGCTCGCTGTGTGTGTGTGTGTGTGTGTGTGTGTGTGTGTGTGTGTGTGTGTGTGTGTGTGTGTGTGTGTGTGTGTGTTGTGTGTGTGTGTGTGTGTGTGTGTGTGTGTGTGCCTTGCTCTGTGCCTACAGACCACAGATGATCAGTGGTGTTCTAGAAGAAGCCACCTCTCCATCTGTCTCACCAGCTGACTCTGCACACCCATGCACACATGCGTGTGCACGCACACGCACTCATACACGCACACAGGAGCACGAGTCAAACGAGTCAAAGTTTACATGATGTGGAGAGAAATGGATATTATATTGAGTGTGTGTGTGTGTGTGTGTGTGTGTGTGTGTGTGTGTGTGTGTGTGTGTGTGTGTGTGTGTGTGTGTGTGTGTGTGTGTGTGTGTGTGTGTGTGTGTGTGTGTGTGAATGCACGCGCGTGCGCCCGTATGTGTACATGCATGGCAAGGGGGGAGGTATTCCACAGACAACATCAGGGAGCTGGAACTGATAATCAAGCAGGCTCTCTGCCAATATGCTGTAAAGAGACACGGGGACAGAGACACAGAGACAAAGACATCCAGAGACACACACTGAAAGACACATGAGACTCAGAGACACAAGAGAACTTCTCTTGTGGGATCAAGAGAAAGACATTGAATTTGCAATAAGGAATGTGCTGTTACGCATTTAATTTAGCCTTTTAGGTATAACTTCTTTTCTCAGAGTAATATTCCTAATGTCTGTTCAACCATAATCAGTCACTATAGGTTGGGGCAGACAGGCAGTGTTACCAACTACAATTTGTCGCTATATTTAGCTTTTTTTTTTAGACCCCCCTAGCGCCAAAATTAGTGAAAAACTCCTGGCAGAAAAACTAGTGCTTTTTTTTTGCTGGTGACTTGGGGCGAAATTGGTTGACAGGAGCCAGAGATAAAACCCCTAACCCTCGTTTTTTCACCATTTTCCTCCTATGATAGGGTCCTCATTCCTTCCTAGAAAGGACCATTGTAACCAAATGGACCCTTATAGATCTGTAACTTTTGAGAGCGCTTTCATTTTTCAAGAGTTCGATTATATTTAAACATCCGAATTACCTAATTTTTAAGAATCAACATTTAGAAAATATAGAAGAATTGCTATTTTGACCAGCATTTTGCCAGTTATCTCTCCTAAATTAGTCTGAGAGACTAAACTCAACATCAAATGGTGGTCCGTGCACGGCTAAAATGCAGAATAAATAGTGGGCCCTGGTATGAAAATGGTTGAAAACCCACTGCTCTAGCGCATTCTGGTGCAGTTTGGAAGTGCCACTAGTGCAGGGGTGGCCAACCGGTGACAGACTAAGAGCCACGTTTTTTCACTGTGTTACTGCAAAGAGCCACATCAAATGGTCACAAAAGTTAGAAAACCGCCACGACGGCCGCAAATACATTTGCCCTCTCCTGCCATAAGGCACATGCATTTGTGTGCAGGTGCGCAATGCAAAGACACACTATTAAAACATATAGACATGTATTTAGAAACAGGGTTTACAATCCAAAAAAGTATATGACAAGTCAAAAAACATACACCTACACCTCCGCAGTCGACTAGGAATCAGTCCTTGGTTGAGTGGTTGGGCACCACTGTATAGGGCAGGGGTTTTCAACAGGTGGTCCGGGGACCACCAGTGATCCCTGAGGTTTCCAGGTGGTCCCCAGGCTAAATGATGGCATGTTGGATAGCCAGATGTAACTCTTTGAGAGTGTTAAAATATGCATCATGTGAATTAGCCCAAGTCTACACAACTAGAGAATGTACAGTTGTAAAAGATTAAGGTTGAAAACCACTGGTAGGTGAAATGCATGACTGCGCCAGGCCGAGTGTTTTTGGCGGTTTCATGTGGAAGCCCCTTAAGAGCCACATGTAACCAGCTGAAGAGCCGCATGCGGCTCGCGAGCCGCGGGTTGGCCACCCCTGCACTAGTGCATATTGTTTTTTGGCAGTTGGCAACACTGCAGACAGGCAGTGGGGTGAAGAGAAGGGAAGGACGGGCAGAAGGGGAAAGGAGAGGAGAGACTGCCAACAGAGAAAGGGGGGCAGACAGAGTAGGGAAAGTTGGCGTAAAACTAGCTTGGTTTGATTAGTTGCCAGTTCTTCTTCTCTTCTTTTTATAATAAAAAATGAAACACAATAACTCAAAGAGGAGCGCTGAACCGTTGAGGTAAAATACTATATGGTTGCAGTCTGGCAGGAACCAGCTAACCATTTTTTTTTCAGGTTTTAGATTGTTCTCCATAGCTGCTAGACGCTTTATATCGATATAATACAGAACCAATGAAAATTATTAAAATGTGCTTTGGCCAAAACCACTGTTTTCCAGAAGAATGAGCATTTTATTGTGTTTCTGTTTGACAGCAGAGATATACTGTATGTAGGGAACTTTATGCCATCAGTGCTGCAGAATGCTCAGTGTTAATTAAAGTCTTGGTGTAAAGATTGACACATGAGTAGGGGCTTGCTGTGTATTGTCACTGAGGAGAATTAGGCTGGGCAGACATTGGCATCGAGGCATCATCGACTCCCAGCCAGCAAACGTATGCTGTGGGAGCCAGCACATGGGCATCGATCACAAGGGCAACCCACATTTACAAACGTGGATGTGCAAAAGAAAGATTTAGGGAGATTCTGATGAGTTCGCCATGTGTATACTAGCCTAGATGAGATGACTGAAGACTCCGCTGGAGGGCACCTCAGAGGATGACCTTTACTTTACTTTATTTATTTTGATGGGACAAACCATCAAATCTCCAAAATACAAATACAGTATATGCAACACAAATGCACCGGCATTATCAAATATGCTACATTTCACCCACAGCCCCAGACGAAACACAAGCATGAACAGGCAGACCTACAGAGAGTGTCTTTAGGGGAATGCGTTTTGAATTGAA
>CM076969.1:16643435-16670935 GCA_039105355.1 Benthosema pterotum | reverse complement strand
TGCAAACTTATTAAGGGTCAACATTTTTTTGACCCTTGTCTGAGATTGTAGAGCTAAATGCAACACTGTGTCACTGCCGTGTCGGCACTTATCACCAAGCCCTGAGTGAACCTCTCTGGGTTGAAGCAGCAGGGCCTTAGGGGCTAAAAGTGGAAGTGCAGCAAATTAATGGATCTAGACGGACGTTCATGACATCACGTGCGTCAGCCCAAAACTCAATCCACTCGCTTGTGCCATCGACTTACAGTATATTTTACTTCCGGCAGTCTTCTGGGTGCTTCAAAGCATCACAGAGAAACTTCTATTGTAATGAATAGCGGATCGAGGCTATCGCTCGGATTCTGCCACTATCCTTTTATTACTCGATGACTCACTCTATGAGATGTAGTGCACATCAAACACATACATATTACATATTACATACAGTATATCGATGGTGCATGCACACTGCAACAAAACAGTGGCGAATGCGATCATTCTTTCTGCATTGCCTATTTCTCATGCTCTAAAAGTTTACAAAACTTTTCATGTTTTAGTCACTGTAAAACTGTGTAGGAACATCATTGTTTCCTACATTCAAACTGCTGAAAATAAACATCTCTTTCATCCACTGTCACTCAGTCTCTGAACTGCATCTGTGTCTTGTAGTGGTTTCTAAACCACTAAACACACACACTACAAATCATCCAGCCTATCCACTGGGTCTTTTGTGATGGCTGTGTAAATGTGGGAGGCTCGTGGACACAAAGCTGCTATTTACACTTGGTTTATTTCACAACTCATTGCTCAGTGGTTTGGGCTAATCACCTATTGTATAAATCACTCACCACTTTGAATCTGTGTAGAGTGGTTCGTGTCTTCGCCGAGTTCCCTCTAATGAATGGTGTGACAAAAACTGTTTAAAGTAATGCTTGATTGAGTTCACAACTCGCTGTTCGGTGGTTTGTGAAAATCCTTTGTTGTGCAAATCACTATACACACACACTGGAAATAAACCAATAACCAACTAACTGGGTGAGTCCATTGTTACAAACTCTAATGTGCAACAGTCTCTTTTGTTTAAACTAGCATTGTTGGTTTATTCAGCAGCATTGTTCAATGGCTTGGACTAATCCCTTGTTGTTTAAATGACTAAATACACACTTAACATTAAGTGATTTGTCAACGCAAGCAGCTATGGTCAAAAGCAGCGAACGCACCGCGTCACAGGCACAGTTGAAACCCCAGATTTGTGGTGACTGTGTAGGGACCCCTGGCTTCCCTGCTACTTTATACCTGAACCATAGTGGATTTATTTTCTAACAAGGTTAGCTAAAATATGATTGCAACAGGATTCTATCATCATTTCACAACATAGATGTTTATTAAGCACTAAACCCTATGGTGTTTGCATAAAATTAGTTGGGTCTGTTAAAAAAAATATAGGCCTAGTATTATAGCATTTATTTTTATAATTGAAATGTCTGTCTCATAATGATATGCCCAACTAGTGGGTAGGTGGGTTGGTTGGTGAAACCACATACATAGTGTCTTGTCTAACTTTATGGTAGTGACACCGGGCACAAAGAAATCAGTGCGCTGAGACAAACAAAAGGGGGCATGCCCATATATTGACATTTCATGATGCTGTTAGTGATCTCCATACTGTATATAGGCATAAAAAGGATACAGACTAAAAGGTAGATCTTAATTGAGTCCATAGGCATATTGGTCTGAATTGTGGGAATGTGATGTGATGTGAGGGCTGCCCAGTGGCCAGAACTCTAGTATTATAAATCTGAGATATGCGAAAAGTGACACATGTGTTCAGCTCAGCTCTTCTTCCCTGAAACATGTCTTCAGTTCAACTCACACTGCTTAAAGCAGTGGCACGGTTAGCAGGTGATTTAGATCAAACTCCTTTCATGATCATACATAAGTCAAACTACGGGTACGTCGCTGAGCATCCCTGACAGAGTTCATTGTTTCAAGGCATCGTTGTTCAAAGTTTTACTCGGCAAGCCTTGAATTAAGCCATGGAGTGTTTCATGTGCCGAGGCTATGAAGGGGCAGCGTAGGGGGCAAAGAGGGGGCACGGAGGGCAGCTTAAGCGACGAAGAGGGCGGAGAACAATCGGGGGAAGGAGGGCAGGGGTGTGCAAGACCTCAGCCATTGAGCCGGCGCAGATTACTCACGCTTAACCTGGTCTGCAGCAGGCTTACCCAGGACCAGAACAGAGCTTCAGACTGTCCTCACAGTTCAGACTAGCTGCATTCTGCTCCGTTCTCTTCTATTCCACACTGCTGCCCCTCGCAACCCTTCTCTTTGCAACCTCCACACACACAAGAGACAAAAATGTGGTGTTGTTGTTGGGAGATCAGCATAGTGCTATATATACAGTGCTTTCGTATATTAAATGAAGGGATCCATAGTCCTTACTTCCCCTTGACAACAGCAACAGTCCCTCATCATTCACCATTGGTAGAACAACTATAGTTCTATAGACTCTCTCTCTCGCCTCAGGCAGCTCCCACAAGCCTGTTCTGCCTCCAGAACTATTCTATTATGGTTTCATCCGCCCCCCAAATGTGCACCTGCTTTAATCCACCGAGCCAGAGATTAGAGGAACGGAACAAAAAAGTACCATTCAGGATCTAACCCCCAAGCCCAACCCCCCTTGCACCTCTTCTACGCGTCTACAAAGCAGTGGTGAGCTGCGGGAGGATTAGCAGTGTGAATGAAGACATCTCAGCTCTGATCAGACAGCAACAATGAACGAGAAAGACTTAAAAGACAAAAGTTAAAAAGAATGAGACGGAGGGGGAGAGAGAGAGAGAGAAGGAGAGAGACAGAGACAACTCAGCTCATTTCAATGTATCACCTCAATCTACACTGTGTTTTACGCTCTCTGGGCGCACGTTTGTATGAATTCTGTACAATATGTGACGTCTGTGACGTCCAACTCCATTTTGAAGCTCTTGTACACCATCACAATATGCTACATAGATGAGAGGAAGGCCAATGCTTCTGCAGCGCAGGCTGCCTTTGTCAGCGTCTATCACACTGATGGCCATCACAATTAATTGTGTCTTTCAGTTTGTCCAGATAAATAGACACACATAAAGAGCTCCTCCCGCAGCTCCTGGGAGCCATTAGATAGACCAGTTAGCTCCCTGACACATGGTAATGACTGAGGTAGCAAAGACACATGAGTGGTTTACTGTGGTGCACGCACGCACGCACACGCACACGCGCACGCACACACGCACACACACACACACACACACACACACACACACACACACACGCACACACACAGAGGTTAAGTGGTACACTTCGTCATGCCCGAACAGGCCTTAGGCTTCTTCTGGCCATTCATCAAGCTAAGATGGTAACACTAACAAACCCTTCAAGCTAATAGCAAGTTAACAACAGGCTAATGAGCTAACACGGTCAGTGTTTCCCAAGGGCCATTAGTCTGTTCTGTCACCTGCAGCCAATTAGGTGCTGCCCAGAGGGCCTTCATGTCCCATTAACACATTGGTGGACAGGTAAAGTGTCACTCATCTTCATGGGCGGATCTAGGCATGGGCATAGGGGGGGCAATGCCCCCCCTAAACGCCCAGTCTGCCCCACCAAACATGATGGCATGCAAACAACCCAAATTTTAAAGATTAAATTAAAGTGCTTGCTAAATTAAAATGCTAGTTAAAATGATTTGAAACACTACAACTGCCACTAACTAACTACAGCTCTAACTAACTACAGGTCTGACTCTCTGAGTCAGACCTTTAGCTTTATGCATGCTGCGTGTCTGTTGCAACTTCAGCAACAAGTGATGTTATTATTGATACTTAATTGCCTAATAACTGAAAATGGTATGGGTGTGACTTCATCGCCGCCCCCATGCCATTTTCTCCTGCACCCCCCCCCCCCCAATTGGGAAATGTTACATCCGCCCTGCTCATCTTCCTTCGCTGTCAAATTAAGTAGCACCATACCAGACCACAATAGAAATAAGCCCTTATAAGGCTATTTTGTGTTATGTATTTTCATAAATCATTGTGTTTGCTTTGTATAAATGTGTACATTTTTTGTAAACTGCAAATTCATCATTCCACTTTGCATTCTTTGTAAATCAACAAGGATGATTTGAATGTTTAGGTTTTGACTGTTAAGGTGGGTGGTGGTAGTGAGTTAGAATCCACACATTGACTGGTGGCGGTAAGTTAGAATCCACACATGTAATTTGTATTGCCTTGTTGTTTTAAAAGCCATTAAAAGCATCCGTTTTAAAAGCATAAGTTTAACCAGCATAAGACCCACTGAGGGTGAGAAGCAACCTTGTCCCAAGATTGTTACATGTTCTCATATAGCTGATTAGGCTATGTAAAACTCTCTCTCTTTTCTGCTTGCATACGCTTGATCAAAAGAAAATTACAGGCTCAAATATATTACTGTAGTTACTGTTTATAACTTAATCATGGCTGCAAAAGTCAAGTCAATTCAATACACAGATCATGCAAAGTAAACAACTCGTTTTGTTTTTGCATCCTGAAGTTATAAATTAACTTCAGGATGCAAAAACAAAATGAGTAAAATAAATGCTGTTAGGCCACAGTTAAGAAGAAAGGAAATCAATAAAAGACAGCAGCACGGAGGAAGGTTTGGGAGTTTGCCTTAGATATTTGATGAATAGATAAATAAATGCTGTTTCCCCTCTTTTCTCCTGAGAAACGATAAATAACACAAGATCAGTAATATAAATGATATTGGTCTTAAAAACCTTTCAAAGCTATAAGGCGGACCTTCCAAATGGCCCGAGAGATCTGAATGGTTCATATCATCACAAAAGATAAGAAATGCATTTAAGCCCTAAACCATTCAAAGTTATAGTATAAGCTAATAGTATTTTAGTTCAATTATGGTGCACAGGAAGCCATGATTTAAGATCTGGAGTGATAAGCTCTACTTGCATGTATATATTCAAGACTGGAGTCTCTAGAATGCATCCCTGTGTTGAGGAGCTTGTGCAATGTATGGTTTTGTCTACCAGTTTATTACTAAGTCCGAGTTCCACCCAATTCTTCATGTAGTATTACGCGGAAGCGGGGATCGAACCCGGGACTCCCACTCGCCAGTCCAACACACAACCAGTCGCGCCAATAAGGCTGAGCCCGATTGGCGGGACTGTTGTCACTGGCTCATGGCTGGGTGCTACATTAACATTAACATTAACAACAAGAGGGCAAATGGCAGAAAATTAAAATCTGAATCCTCCAGAGCTCTGACTGAGGCTGAAGAAGTGAAGGGAAAGGAGAAATGGAGGGAAATTTGAACAAGAACAGACTTCCCACCTGCAACAGAGCAGTTAGCTAGCTGACCCAAGACACTGGTGCTACTGGACTCAGCAAATGAATAACCATATACCATAGTCTCTTTCTCTAGCCGTAATTTTGTGTATCATAGGGTTGCTTAGTAGCACTTGGTAGCTTCAACAACCTGCCATAACCACTGTAAACAGCCATAGGTGGAATCCCTACAGGCAGAACCCCCCTACCAAGAGACGCAAGGATGTAGAGTAGACAGGGACAGCCCATGAGGGGAATGGCTTCTGAAGATGGGCAGAAACTGATCTAAATAGGTCTAATAATCGCAGGTGGAGACGGAGGGGTGCAAAGGAGAGGTGGGGGAGGGTAGGGGTTAGCGAGGGATACAAAGTGATTTAAAGAGGTCTAATTGCAGGGATAGCAGGCGATGTGGGAGTTGGTGAAAGAGGGACAGAGAGGGGATACAGAGGACGGATGGATGGATGGATGGATGGGGACAGAGGGAGAGGAAGAGGGGGAGGTAGGAGATGCTAGAAAGTGATCTAAAGCACTCTAATTGCAGGCAGTGTGTTGGTGAAAGTGATTTTGTGTCCCTCTATATCCCAGCATGTCTCTGTCTCTGTCACATCAATATTCTACTAACCTCTAATTTAAACATCAGCTGTCAGTCCTCACCCCCCCACCCTCTGTAGTGCATGATTCTGTGTGTGTGTGTGTGTGTGTGTGTGTGTGTGTGTGTGTGTGTGTGTGTGTGTGTGTGTGTGTGTGTGTGTGTGTGTGTGTGTGTGTGTGTGTGTGTGTGTGTGTGTGTGTGTGTGTGTGTGTGTGTGTGTGACATGATTTAAGGTCCACCATCCTACTGATCACTGAGCTATTTCACTAAATTGGGGACACATTTTAATGGAGTAATCAAATGTGTCATTTTAATGGAGTAATCAAATGTGTCACACTGACACATCTTTCACATGCTTTCCTACTCTTGTGTTACTTTCTTCCATCTCTTCCTCCTCTCTCTCCCCCTTTGTCCTAATGTAAAGCACACAGAGACGGAACGGACTGAATGATGAGAAAGGATAATGGATGAGAGATGATTGTCAGTCCCTGGTTGTATACATATGTCAGCTGTCAGCCAGTGAATCAGCAGTGACCTTTGCCAGCTGAGTGACCAGTGACAGAAGCAAGTCATTATGAGTCTTTATCCTATTGTGTGTCTGTCACCGTCCAGCTGAGAGAATAGCTCTGTCATTTAGAAAAAGAAGAAAATAATACATACTGATGCTTGAAGATGGGGTGGTGGGGGCATGCTTGAATCACCATGAAGGCAACTTTTCAGGAATAATCATAAGAAGTATAGACATCATTTTCAAATGACTAATAGTGCCCACACATTTATGAACGCAGTTACAATTTAGTGTACATTCTCCTTATTTCAAACAGGGTTATAAATGGTTATAAAAAAGGGTTATAAAGTGGCAATAGCAAGATGAAATGCAGATATGTTTTAGTTATGTGGCAATTTTTGGCAAAGCATGCATGTAATGAATATCTAATATTAAGTGCAGATGTGTACATGTATTTGCATAGCGTTTAATGAGTCTGTCTGTCTGCCTGCCTGTCTGCCTGCCTGCCTGCCTGCCTGCCCTGCAATTATTTGGTACAATATTCATTCTTTTCCATATTGATTTGTATTTCTTCCAAAATCGACAAGCTCACAACACATCTGAACAGATCTTGTCAAACAGTCAGTTATACAGTAATAATGGTATTTCCTGTGCAATACAGAGATTTACATTTTCTTCATAATTATATTCCAATGTTCAATGCCCAAAAGATTGTAAATCGCAATTATTTGTATGACAGTTAATTGCCAAGTAAAGATTTGTGCTTTTGAAAGGCCTAGTACAGTATTTGTCCCTGCTAACTAGCGTCAGGGATGGTGGTAGGGCAGGCCCAGACTTGCAGTACCGTATGCCAGGGATGCACTAGCAAGCCTCCTGGGATTATCAGCCTGTACTTCTCCCGAGGATATGGTGTCACCCGCTACCGTTTTAGCTGTTCTTCACCTCGCCTCCACTAAATTCCCATGATAATGTCCCAAGTGGCCTTGACAAGCTCTGTCCACAACATAATAAAATGTAATAATAACACCACTGAGAGCTTCACATTAAACCATCCAGAAAGGTATCTGGAAGTGGAGAATCCTGAGCTCCTCCTTAAGTAACCTCAAGTACAAGTACAAAAAGAGAAATTCTTGTTAATCACTTCTGATGGCCACCTGTTGTTCCATACAGTAGTGTATAATGTACAGTAGAATTTTCAAAAACGGGGAGCGCCTGCTGGCCAAGTAGTCCAGGCACAGGCCACATGAAGGCTTGACCCGCCTGACAGTGGGGCGGCAGAGGCTCAGGGGTAGAGTCACCGCAAGGGTGCCGGTTCGAATCTGGACTCCTCCAGACTGTCGATGTGTCCCTGAGAAAGACACTTAACCCCTAATTGCTCGATGTGCTGATCAGCACTTGCATGGTTTCTGTTGCCATTGGTGTGTGAATGGGTAAATGGGATCTATAATCCATGTAAAGTGCCTTAAAATGCACCATAAAGGCGCTATATACAGTAAATGCACCATTTACCATTTGACAGTGTGCTATTCATGATGACCTTTGCTGCGTTTCTTCTGTCCCTCCAGCCAAAAACAAACAATGTTCAAAATATAATTTTCAAAATGGAGCCAACTTTGGAAGTAAATTGTAGCTATTAAGGAAGGAGTATGAAAACTTGGACATGATAACATGACTTGTTCGAGTTTGACCACAGTTTGAATGTAAACATACACAATAGTGTGTTAGCATTATGAGGGAAGATCCCAAAGGATAATCAGTGATCAATTCATCGCCAATAAGGAATTAGTCGTTAGTCAACAGTTGACAGTTGCTTAATGTTCACACAACAATGCCTGAGCTAGTGTGGATCAGGAGCAGTCAGTCACAGACTCATTCCTCTTCGATGCACCACAAGGATACATGACCAGTTCTTTTTGATAGGATCCACAATCAACCCCAATATGAGAACTATGAGGACTCATCATGTCTAACTTGACTATAGTGTCGAACCCACACACTTAGGGTTCATACTGTAGAACCTTGACAGATGCATATTGTCTATATGCTATGACTATATATAAAACAATGTAGACCCATCTAAATAGTGCGGCTTCTGGTGTATACTCATCCATACATGCATGCATATGTACTGTAGGCCCTACAGTACATGCACACGTACATGTATTCACTTACTGAGAGATCCAATTCAGATAATGGCTCCTTGCATGGACCTCTCCTGTGTTCCATTCTGATTCCTGTTGCTGCTAAGATCTGAATAATCCAGGAGGGGCAAAATCACAACGGCCGACGGTTAAGCATCGGCCCTTTTTGCCATATCGGTATCTGCAAATATTGTATGGGTATCGGAAAAGTTTCAGTATGTCATTATCGATTCATATATGAGCAAATATGCCAGTCTAAGCAGTGATCAGACACAGGGGTAGGGGGCTGACACTATGGTGAATATGCCAGTCTAACCAGTGATTAGACACCAGGGTAAGGGGCTGACACTATGGTGAATATGCCAGTCTAACCAGTGATTAGACACAAGGGTAAGGGGCTGACACTATGGTGAATATGCCAGTCTAACCAGTGATCAGACACAAGGGTAAGGGGCTGACACTATGGTGAATATGCCAGTCTAACCAGTGATCAGACACAAGGGTAAGGGGCTGACACTATGGTGAATATTCCAGTCTAATGTTTAGGGTTAGGGGCTGCCGCGACTGCTATGAAAAACGGTCAACTGTTATGCAAAACGGTCGTGGCGGTTATAAAATCGTTGCGGTCGCAAATGGATTTCGCCGTCTCTCGAATGATCTCATGAGTTACTTTACACACAGCATAACTGTCATCCATGATGTTTTCTGTCTGGAACTTAAGAGTACTGATCAATGTATTGCAGGAGAGTGCATGCCACCAATGGGACCTAAATGTGCACCAAACAGGCAAACTAAAATCACAGTATATCTTTCTCATCTCCTCGACCGGCGTTCCATTTATCTTTATCTCTTTGGACATCCAGCACTTCTGTCTTTTCATCGTCCCATGTCCCTCGTCTTTCACTCCCCCCCACACACAGACTCTGTCTCCATCCCTATTCTCTCATTACTAGGCTGTTACTGTCGTCTCCCTCCGTTCCTCCTTCTCTCCCCATCCTCCACACACACGCACACGCACACGCACACGCACACACACACACACACACACACACACACACACACACACACACACACACACACACACACACACACACACCATAGCTTGGCTGCTAGGCTGTTAGTGTTAGTGACAGCTGACTGAACGGGTTGATGGGGTGGCCACCAGCCACACACGCAAGCGCTCGTTGGTAGGAGCGCACACACGCATACATGCACGCGCACACACACACACACACACACACACACACACACACACACACACACACACACACACACTGTATAACTATACATACGTATATGTTAATGTACTTAATACCATTGACAAATGACTTGAGTGACCTCAGTAAATATAAGAAGTTTTCCTATTCAGCATTTCCTTCCTTCCATTATGGTGCAGAAGCGAACTACAGTGATAATAATGTTGCATCATAATGTAAACAGAAAAAAGCATGCACTTCCAAATTATATATATTATACATTATAGTGTCCATCTGCTGAAGATCTCTACACAACCTTTTTTGCTTTATACTAAACCGAATCCATCCCTGATCTACCAGGATCGGAATTCCTGCTAAATTTTCATTTTACCGTAGTTCTGGCAGAATACATCTTTGCCCAGATTCAGGCCTCATTTATACTTCAAAATGACACATTTACTTCAACACCACCACACTAGCTGAGTATCATGGCTGCTTTAAAATGTAAAGAAACTCCTCATGCACTTTTTACACACTTCATTCACACTGTAGAAAGGAGGATTAGAAACCTTGTAACTCCATATCCCACTTGTGCTTTTTTCTTCATAACTAATGTTATATATTATATAACTACTATATTATTTCTCACCTTGTGAGAGTCACACCGAAAACAGCTAAGAGCCCATGATGCGTTGTGAGTCGTCTCTTGAGATTGTGGATCAGCTGTTTTCACTAAAATTGGGGGAGCTAGGACTTAGGAGGTCGAAGTGCATTTGGGCAAGACACTCTACCTTACATTGCCTCCAGTGGTTGCCACAATTACTGTAGGTGTGTGAATGTGGGAGGTGGACGCTGGCGTTGATGTTGGCCAGTTCACCTCCCTATGCATGACTGAATGGAACACTGTAAAGTGATTTGCATAAGCACTTTGCAGTATAGAAAAATGCAGCATAGAAAAATGCTATAAAAATGTAATTATTATTATTATGATGATGTATTAGTATTAGTATTTTTGGAATATAATCTGCCCAAAATGGGGATGTGGTTATGTTGGTCTATGTGACTTTTATAAATCTTTAACTAATTACTAACTAATTAAGTACTAGGAAGTGCTTGTGAGTAAATGATAACAGGTGGGTTCCGTTGGAGACACAGGTTCTCAAGACCATACATGGGTTCTGTCCAACAGCAACAGCCCTGGAATTAGATTGACGATGTATTGAAATAGCCAAAGCTGCATTTTGTGGAAATCAAACACCAAGAGCTGCTAGAGATTACAATTTCATGTGATATATTCGAAATATCACAGTAGATTATTGACCTGAGTTGAGTTTCAAATGAAAAAACTATAGTCAGTATGGGCTGTAAATGTGAGTATATGATGAACCTGATAATGGGCTCTCTGCCTCCACCTAGAGGTCGCTGTGTAATGTTTTCAAGACTGCTGTTCTGTCAAATGATTGTACAGTAAAATGGGAAATAAAGGTCAGAGGAAAGGAGAGGGGGCAGAAGGCAGGAAGTAGTGAAAGTATTGAATACAGAGATGCATAAATATAAGAGAATAAAAACATTGAGCCTTAGTTTCTTCCGTTCATCTGCTAGTTGGATTTGAAGTTGGAGGAGCATGGTGCTCTTCTCGCTATACTGAACACACAGTTTGTTCCAACCCGAGCTAGATGGCAACTGCGAACCCAGATGGAACACTGACAGCATGGTGCCACATGCTCTGTTTCAGCCCTATACTTACCTCATTTAGAAGGTTATAAGGAACAGGCACTAATGAACTTTAAACACAAGTCATCTTTGCGGGTATATATTTTTAAACAGCAGATGCAGGTAAACATCAGGCCAGGTTACTCTAACTAGACAATGTATCCAAACGCAGTTCAAATGCTAGTGCCCAACAAAGGCTTACTATAGAAAGGTTGTGTCAACGTCTGCTTGTAATGATTTGAAGTAGAGAAACACCCACATAATGTTCTTTGGAGCCCGTTAAACTTTAATTTAATACTAACAGGTGAAGTGTGTGATCGGTGTGCAGTCCTTTCCACTTTTCTTCAGGAAAAAAAAAAAAACATTATGGCACGTGTTCATAGTTTTGGACGCTGCTCAGCTCACCCAGGAGGAAAACCATACCACTGTGACTGCTGCGGTTGTCATTTTACTCTACTGTGCTAGTGTCCACAGTGACTTTAAGGCAAAAGGCTGTCCAACATGTGTACTTTAAAAGATATCTAGACCTTTTAGTGTCACCGTGACCTTGTAACATAAATACTGAGTGAACAGGTGTCACAGCAGACCACTATCCCTCCGTCCTCCTCTTCGTCTCTCTGTTTACTCACTCCTTCCTCCGATTGTCTCTCAGCAAGTCCCTGTCCCTCCTCTGCCTTTACTCTCTCCTCCTCCTCCTCCTCCTCACCGGGACCCTTTCGCTCCACCAGTTCCTCTTCAGTGACTGTGAATTCCCCTCCACAACGACAGGTGTATGAATAGACCGCGTCCTCTGAGGGACCACACAGAAAAGAAAAAACAGCTTGAACTTTAACCCTAAAGCAGTCGTTGCTCATGCGTTTTCACGTCAAGGACCCTCTAAGTACGTATCTGGCCCTGAACACCCACATGAAAATATTTTGGGGCAGGGACCCCATATATATATATATATATATGTATATATATATATATATATATATATATATATATATACTAGTCCTATACCCGTTGTGTAATATATGATCTGGATGTATAGGCCTAGATGACATTGATTGGGACTTGTTGATGTTGGAAAGCTGGATAGAACTTTATGTTATAAACACTATTTAGTCAGGAGGATTGTAGCCTCGGAGGACCACCATTTGATGTTGAATTTAATCTGTCAGACCCACAATCAAGGATTTTCAGATTTTGTCCACAATTTAGGAGAGATAAACTGGCAAAATGTTGGTCAAAATAAAAATTATTCTACATTTTATAATTGTTGAAAATGAAGTCACTCAGATGTTGACTCTTGAGAGTGTAAAATAAAAACCTAATGGACCCCATAAGGGTCCATTTGGTTTCATTTGAACTATTTGAAGAGTTACAAATCTATAAGGGTCCATTTGGTTATCAACTGACCATTTAGCATTTAGCTGTATGTGGACCACCTGGAATCGTGTCAGGGTGTCCCTGGACCACCTGTTGAAACCTCTCTGCTGAATGGAATTGCAATAAACCGTGAAGGCCATTACAATGAATATGAATATTAATTGTAAGGTGTGTTCCAGCACGCCTGCCGTGTTCCTGTGGGTTTGCAAGTTTGGGGGACCCCCCCCCCCCAGAGACCAAGTTGTAGACGACCCGGACCGTCGCACGTACACAGACGCACACGCGTAAATGTGGCGTTTGAATAATAACTTTGGAGAGGACTGGATGCTGTGGGCTGGCGCGCGTTAATATCCAGACGTTGCAGTGTAGTGGTAGTAGAAAGAAGTTGTATGCGACCCGGACCGTAGTAGCGTGTATGTCACCGCGTCGTGGCGAGAGTATTGCCTGTGTTGGTCAGTCAGGCGGAACAGCGGCAACACCGCGCCGTGGCGAGAGAACGTTGCCTGTGTGGATCAGTCGGCAGTCGCCTGGAAGGCGAAACAGCGAGAGCAGAGAGCACTGTACCCAGCGCCAATGGCTGTACCCGTAAGAGGGGAGGTGACACGGCAAACTGTGACCACAATAAATGTGTCTCCGTGACACGTGATGTTTTTTTTTATCTGTATCCGGTGACACGTCATGTGCGCGAAGATTCTTTTTTGACACAAATGTATTAAAATTAAAATGATGGGCATAATGTTTGGTGCTTATGAGGCGCGTATATTGGTGCTGGATGACAGGGCTGTGTGACTCGAGGTTCAGTGAGGCTGTTTGTGCACCGTGGCGTTACGCAAATGGAGACAAATGACACAGTAGAGTTGCACAGGAAGTGTACAGACAGACACGCTTGCTTGAATTATATAGAGAGATATAGATATATATATATATATATATATATATATATATATATATATATATATATATATATATATATATATATATATATATACACACACAATATTCTATATTTCATGTTATATAGCATACAGTGTCTACAATCTTACAACACTTGTGGCATTTGGCTACACTGACATTTGACATAAAAATGTAACAGAAATGCAGTATGAATGTAAACAGAGAATTGTTTAGGTTTTGTTTACAATACAAATGAGTGATTTACATTTGGCTTGTAGTTGTAATGTGATGCAGTGTATGTTACTTTGCATTTAAGGTTTTGTTTGGAAATATACTAACATTTTGCATAAATGTTTGCTTGTTTCCATTGGGTCGGTTCTATTCAATTAATAGAATGTGCAATTATAAATATTGTATGACTGGAGCTGCAGTCATCTGTAAGTTATTTTCATAGACATAGACTGTGTACTGTAAACGGACAAAAAGCAAAAGGGCAATACAGTACAGTTGTCATGAACATTTATACATTGCTAAAACAATTAGGGAAGTGCTGTTGCAGTTTTGATAGACTACAAGATAATCACTAGGAGGCTATACTTCGGTCAATAGTAGAAATGAACAATAAGAACCATATAGAGGTAGTTGCTTCAGAGACTTGCCTTTTCATGACAACAATTATAACATTTTATTAAGGCCGTTGAAAATAATGAGTTAAAGAGCATTTTCTCACAGAAAAAAATGGGTAGAGTGCGGTTTTACGGAGACATATCCTCTACAGGAAAACTTTGCGTATTTTGGACATAGTTCGAATGGTGATTAATCATGATTAAATTAATTTTGAAGGTGTGATTAATCTGTTATTTTTACAGTAGCTAATGTTGTGCAATCAGTTGCAGGCAATTGCGGTATACATCACGTTTTTGATGATTATTACATTTATGCACAGTATTTGATTAACAATGAATAATATGCATGTGATTAGACATTATAATAATGGTAGGTAAAGTACAAAATGATCCAATGAGTTTGTGTTCAGTGTGTAAAATGCATAGTGGAATTGAAATATAAACCGTCCTGTAACTACCTTCATCCCAGGCCATGTCCTCCAGACAGATGGCAGAATCCACTGGCCAGTCCTGTTTCAGGTCCTTGGCTAGAGAGACACAAATTAATGGTCAGAACATCACATACCGTAGTAAATAGAATAGAATAGAAATTGCGTTGTCACTGTCACTGTATCTGAACTAAGGATGCAGTAGGTGAAGTATGGACTTTCAGAGTAGCAGATTTTTTTTTTCCTTTTCTTTTTCTTTTTTTGCAGAAATCGCAGTTAGATATAGAAACCAAGATTAAAATTAAACTTTGCAAAAGGTAAAAACAGGTAAAGGTAAATTATGTTCTCCTTTTAGGTGAAAGCTACCATGGGGCAAGAAAAAGAACAGCTCAAGGCAATCAAAATAAATATAACTTAAGTATGTTGTACATTGAAATAAAAAAATAAAAAAAATCAATGTAACCTGAATTTGGGTTTGTTACTGTCATTGCGTTAGAATAAGCTATGAAAATATTGATATCTTTTTAGTTTATCAGACAGTCACAGAATGTATACACAGCAACAGAGTACAGTTAAACACTCAAAGTGGATATCACAAAAAAGGTCTGGTTTCATTTTAAGCTCTATATGCAATCTATTCATAGACATGACAGTGAACTACTTTTTTTTAGGTCATTTCAGAATAGGAGATTTTCAGTCAGAGGCTATTTGGGGGTCCTTAGTCGGCATGCTGCCAGGGAAAAGTTTAAGGATCTGTGAGCTAACAGTTTGTGCCCTGGTCTGTGGTGTGGATCAGTGGTAGCAATCTTTGGACAGCAGCCAAGTAATAATGACTGGACCATCATCACATTCAGCAGACAACCTGTGCAGTGTGCACATTGATTTATTTATGTGTGCATCTTAATAACCATTAGTCCTACAGAGGTTTGTAACCATAGTGCTAACAGCAGGTTTTGGCTGGAAGCCACCGGCCCATTAAAATATCATGCATGTTAGCTTTGTTGGTTAACAACAGTCCATTCT
Organism: Benthosema pterotum; assembly: GCA_039105355.1. NCBI lineage: Eukaryota > Metazoa > Chordata > Actinopteri > Myctophiformes > Myctophidae > Benthosema > Benthosema pterotum. Next base: position 16,655,113 of record CM076969.1, on the reverse strand, counting down.
GGTGGAAAGCAAGAGGTTAAAAACCAAGGGTTGGAAAAGCAAGGTTGCTTGTTGTGACAACACCTGCTTAAATGCCTTGGAATGGGGGGTGCAAAATCTTATCCATACAGTATACAGTATATTGTCTAACTAATACTGTATAATATTAGACGTGAAGGATAGATATAATAGTCATATACAAATAATGGACGCTCACAGATTTATTTATCTTTCACATTTCACACGGAAAGAATTGCACAGTTTTGCAGTCACATAATTAAAATGAGTTTCACTGCTAATTAGCGTTGAACTTAATCTAACTACTGGTGTTTGCTCATAACAATTAACAATTCACTGTGCAAATCTTTAATTGTTAAGAATAACAAGTGTTAAATGGGTAATAATTAGGGAGGTGCTGAGACCCCGAGGGAGCCCACAATTCTCACATCCCAATACTGTTGCTGGAATGAAGCTGCCTGAACCCGGATGACATATGTGAGAGAAACAACCAAAAGTACTGTAGATAAAGTATTAACAGAGAAAGATGTGGTTTTGGCTTTTGAGACAACCAAAAGTGATATGACAGTTTGACAGGCTATGCCTACAGCCTCCCCTCATCATCATGTCATACGACTTTGAAAGTGAAATATACACCAACTGATTATCTAAACCTGATTATCTACATCTCTTGAAAAGGGTCCAGCTCAAGTGGCAGGACCGCGGTGATGTTGAGAAGCTACACTGCACGGTTGATAAGGGCTTTAGACGAGTCAATCATCATCAGATATCCAAGTAGAACTGATGAGAGTTAAATCAATTGATCCGTAAAATCCATTGCTTCAATTAACTGTTGAACCCCCAGTTTCATCCCTGGACAACTTTGTTTGGTAAGCCGTCAAAACCATTCATTATTAGGAGTACCAGCTTGAGCTGTCCAGGCCCCAGCACAGTTCTTATGCAGAACACAGACGTGCACGGAGCCAAGAGTTTATAGTTTAGTTACGTACTCTTTCAAACTGTCCCTTTGTTTATGCGGGTCAGATTATTGAGGTAGAATTAATATGTCCTAATGAGGGAGTCTATGTTTAGCTCTGAAGGCTGCATGAGTTGACTATTAGATTGACAGGTGGTTAATCAGAGGGGGAGACTCGAAACAGAACCAAGTGACAACGACGAAACATTCTGATAGGTGAACACACACCTTTCCAATTCCAAACATACACCTACACTTTTGCTCTCACACTTTTCTCTGCAAACACACACATGCAAGGAAGGCGGAGCGCACATGTGTGTGCGCGCGCAGCCGCGCACGCACGCACACACACACACACACACACTTACTTTCGTAACACCCTCTCTTTTCTGTCTCCCCACACCTCATGCCCTCTCTTTACAGTGCCACACCCACTGATATTCCTGTTGCTCTCTGTTCACTCTTAAGCATAAGCCGGTTAAAGTCTCCACACAAACTTCAACCCTCAGTCTGATCTACTCTATGTTCCATGCATCCCTGTGCAGCTCTAACGTTTTCATTGAGTGCCGTTCAAGTTGACACGACGCACCTAGACGGACACTCGACAACACGGTGGCGACACGCTTGGACGATTCACTTACCTTACGATACGATACAATACTGATATTTAGGGTTCGGAATCGATTTATATTGCGATTCTTAGTTATGCTGTGATTTGATTTGATATATCAACATATCTCTTTTTATTATACTGGAACAAGGTGGATTCCACCCATTTTCAAGATCTTTTCTGAGAGTGTACAAAAGGAACCAAATGGACTCTGACGGGTCCATTTGGTTCCATTTGTACACCCTCAGAAAAAAGGTCCTAAAAGAAAAATCATTCACAAACACAATACAAAGACAAGTTGATGATGTCATCAAGTTGTGTTTCACCAAGTTAATGATTTATTTCAGACCTCCATTTTAGGAAACACAGAATGGGGAGAACTTGATACCATCAGCCAGTCTTTCTGGCATGAACAAATGAATGAATAGGCCTTCATGAATATTAAAAGAATCGATTGTAAACCTGGTGATTCGATATTCATATCATGGCATTAAGAATTGCGATATTGGCATATCGATTTTTTGCCCATCCCTATTCAACTGCAAGGCTCGGCATCTCCGCAATAGCGGCAAACTATTATGTTTTGTTGTACACATAAATAAATAAAAAAACATCCTCCATCTATTATCTCCAAGAAATGACAGATAGATCCTTAACGTTTAGTCTTAATGAAGAAGGTAAAATTCCTACCTCTCCTCTGCAGGTCGTATTTTGCCCTGGCGTTGTGGTCACTGAGGACCTTCCAGGCTGCATCTGCTGCCAGGAACCTCCTCAGGCCACACTCTGCTTCTGAAGAACTCACACCACTCAGACGATCTGGATGGTACTGCAGAAGGACACACACACACACACATGCACACACACACACACACAAACGCACGCACGCACACACACACTTACTTATGTATTACAATTTATGTTATGTCAGGCATATGCCATCAACTTAAAATAAACAAAACATTCTGATTTAGACCTTTTACAATTAGGCTATTGTGAATTGATCGCAGTAGGATGCTTCATTGAATATACTAAATATTTTAAGTCAGACTCAGGTAACATAATTCGCTCCCTTTATTCATTCCAATGAATGAGTTACAAAAGCAAACCTCTTTGCTTTACCAATTTATTCTCCACAGGGCTAGACATTAAGGGAAATTTGCCACTGGCCCTTTGGGCCAGTGGCTTTTAAGAATCACTGGCCCCACAACTGTAACCACTGGCCCAGGTAATCGATCCCCATAGTCTGCAAAAAAGACCACCATTTATTAATGCATTAAATGCATTCAAGTTAACAGCACTCTTTTCATGGGGGTCAAAACCAGTAGACCGTTCAGCAAGCTGACCCATATACAATGCAGAATGCCTAAAATATTTTTTGTGCTAATAAACAAAATATAACAATAACAAAATATAAATAAAACTTAAACAATTACAAAACAACACCAACATATTGTGAAATAAAAATAATAATACAATATGTATATCAGGGGTGCCCAACCTTTTTTGACCCAAGATCAAAGACTAATACAGGTTGTCATGGCGACCATACAACAGCAAATGTGCTGCGCCAATGAGGGCATTTTACCACTGGCCCCATCGGGCCAGTATAGGGCGCCATCTGGTGGTCCGCACGTGTTTTCAAACCTGTTTCGGGCCATCGGGCCAATTATAATGTCGACCCCTGCTCCACATGCTGTATTATGGACATGAAAAGGCAAAGGCCTGTCAAGTGATCATCTGTTAGACAACATGCAACTACAAGTTGCAGGGACCACTGCAACGTGGGATAATTATTGAACTTGATAAGCAGCATCTTGTCATTGACTGGCAGACACCTTCATCTAGCAATCGACCCAACATGGCAGACACAAGGCAATCGACTGGTCAATCGCAGAAAAACTGGTTGGCCACCCAAGCCCATATTTTACCCAATACATGTTATTGTGTGTCTGTGACAGACTGTTAGCGATTAGGCCAGTGGCTACTGCAGTATAATTAGCCTAACCTTTGCACACCATCAACACACACACACACACACACACACACACACACACACACACACACACACACACACACACACACACACACACACACACACACACACACACACACACACACACACACACACACACACACACACACGCACACAGAAACACACAGACACTTGGCCCGTGTATCCATCTCTCTGTGTTGGTCTCCCTTTCTGTTAAATGGACCAGAAGGAGCAAATTACCCAGAAAATCCTGTCAGCAAGGGCTGGGACATGACCACTCACACACACACACACACACTGCGTGTGCGTGTACTTACCTACGTGTGTGCATGCTTGCATGTGTGCAGAAGTGCGTGCATCATAAAGAGTGAGTGAGAGACACATGATAGACAGACAGAAAACAAATACAAATAGCCAGATACAGGAAGGCAGATGGATAGACAGATGGATGACCCTCTGGAAAAATAGATGGACAGATAAACACAGATATGCAGAAAGAGGGAGAGAGGTGCTTGACTTTTAATTAAAGACCTGAAATCAAGAGAGAACAATAATACCATTTCAAAAAATGACAACAAAAAATGCCTCCTAAAAGCGTAATTCTATCCCTGATTGAAGAAGCCACACATATGTTCAGAATAATGATAATGGACAGGGCTTCTAGCTTAATCCAGATAACAGTGACCACTTTCAAATCTACTGATTAAGAATTTAATCCCTCAAAACAGAAGAGAATTACTGTACGTGGTTATGAATTCAGGGCACAAAATATTGGAATAAGGGCAATACTACTTACTACTGCTATTACTAATACTGGTACTAATATTAAAGATATAGTAAGTGATTTGGGTGATTTGGAAAACCCCATACACCCCCCCCCCCAATTGACAAGATGTGAACATGCACACACTCTACAGGGAGGGGGGGGCAGTCGAAAAGCACATACACCAAGCCCCACCGCCACTCATTATAGTAAGAAGGATTTCAAAGCACCGGCTAATCTATACGAGAAGGCATAGCCATGTGCGTCTGTGCGCATTGAAGATGTTCAAGTGGAACAGCTGCTGCATCAGTGAAGTACTTCATCTCCTTATTTATTTATTGTCCTATAAACTGCAGTAGATTGCCTGCTCTTGGTCACTTCCTTGTGTTTAGGTAAGGTACAACCCCAATTCCATAAAAGTTGGGACGTTGTGAAAAATATAAATAAAAGTAGAATGCAATGATTTACAAATCCTCTTCAACCTATATTCAGTTGAATACAAGATACAAGATATTTAATGTTCAAACTGATAAACTTTATTTTTGTGTGTGTAAATATTTGCTCATTTTGAATTTGATCTTAGCCTCGACACCCAGGCTTTCATTTTCGTTCGCCTTGCGCGAAAACGGAAAGCCTGGACTAACGCACGTTGGAAAGTGGCCTTCAAGTGGGAGTGAACCTTCCGGGGTGGGCGTCGCTCTAAATAATGTGACGTAGAACAGCAGTGGACGGGCGCGGGAGGGGCCGGGGATGACGACACGTTAGTGAGATCAAATCAGAGCGCAGCACTTCCGCCGTGTGGATCCCACGACACCCCCGCCCCCCAAGGCCAAAATCATTGAGGGCTAGACCAGGCTAATTTGATCTCTGCAACACATTTCAAAAAAGTTGGGACAGGGGCAACAAAAGAACCACTAACTAACCAAATAACGCCTGCTTGGTACATTCCACAGGTCTAAGAAGACCTGCCTGCAGTCCAGACTGTCACCAATTGAAAGTGTATGCCGCATTATGAACAGGGGTATAGTGGAGGGGGGACGCGGGGGCACGGCGTCCCCCCACTTCTCACATCTAAAACATTTTTGGGTCTGAAAAAAATCATTAGCATGGTGAAATACATCTTGATGACATCATCAAGATGTATTTCACCATGTTAATGAGTTTCCTTTTTTCTGAGAGTGTACAAATGGGACCAAATGGACCCGCTAGGGTCCATTTGGTAATTGGTTCACATTTGTACACTCTCAAAAAAAAATGGGGGGAATTCCCCTTTCAGAGGCGTCCCCCCACTTCTAAAAGTACCACTACAACGCTGATTATGAAGCAAAAATTATAACATTCGAGACCTTGAAATGTTGAACAACTTAAGTCATACAAGAATGGTAAAGAATCAATAGAGAAATCCGCGAGGCTGAGGGGAGGTTAACAGGAAGGATCGTCCCAAATAATACTCGGCTCCGAGTATAGACAGAGTTGCGCTGTCGCAAACTGTCCAATGGTGGCTCTATTAAGTTGTGTTTCACCATGTTGATGATTTTTCTTTTAGGTCCCTTTTTCTGAGGGCACAAATGAAACCAAATGGACCCGCTAGGGTCCATTTGGTTCACATTTGTACACTCTCAGGAAAACATTGGAAATATCCCTCTTTTTGTCTGTCTTTCAAGCAGCAAGAGCCCTCCCGAGAGCTCAGTTCTCTGACCCCTCAATGTTGCAACATTCGACTGGTCCAAGTATTATTTTGGCCGAGCATTCATGTATCAGAGGGGAGAGCCATGTGCCAGCCGTTAAATACTACTCTACTGTGTTAGACTCTACTACAAGAGTCTAACGATTTCCCTGAGGTTGGAGAACAGACATCAGCTGAGACATTAGCGCTCTAAACATGTACAAATGCAAAATATAAAGTGCTTACTTTGATGCCCCAAATGTTAGAGGGCTATAATGGGATGCTTGTGCAATGTGTTGTTCTGTCCCAGTGGGAGAAGGAACGTGACAGATTGTGAAACGTTGCTTAACTCCATAGTCACTGAATTAAATACTGGAAGATTTGGAGTCATTATTCTGATTACACTTGGAATTGTATTCCATACTTTTGCATCCATAAATGACTTTGATCTCCTTCCCTATAGAGAAGGAGTGACGTATGTGTAATGTGTGCATGCACGCATCTGCCTGGGCGACAGCAGACTGCTGGACAAGCGGACGGATGAGGAAGGATCAACATATGGAATGCACATCAGCATTTCATGAAAGAAAAACATTGTGATATCACATTTGTTCGGGTGGCAGGGGCTCAGGGGTAGTGTCACCGGATGGTAATCGCAAGGTTGCCAGTTCGAACACGAGCTCCCTCAGAGTGAGTGTCGAAGTGTCCTTGAGTGCCTGATGTTCTGGTTGTGCCTTGCATGCTGAAGGAGGACAGCACCTTTATTTGCATGCTGGACATGCTCAAATGATGCTGGCACTGCACGCCAGCTACACACTCATCTCGCTGGACAGGAGCAAGGGAAGTTCCATGCAGGCAGGGGCACTGCACTGCACCCACTTTGACTGTTTATCAAGCCAATCTTCTCGACCTACTGCACGTAGTCTGGGAAGTGACTGGCACGACTGCGTTAGGGTTAGGGTTAGAGGAAGCTAGTCGTTTTAGTAGATATAGCCAAAACGACCGGAATAAAGTCGCAGAATGTGTGTTAAAACGGACTGCATCACAGCGTGTTCGCAGTGTGGTCGGGGCTGAGGACGCTTATCAACTCAGTCGGATGGCAGAATGTGACAAGACGTCGCAAGATCGGCATAAGCAACCTACTGGGAGTAATCGTTTGATTTTCAGTAGAATCCGCAGTGAAGAGAGAGTACAACATCTTGAAATGGTTCTGGTCCACAAGATTCGAAACACCACCAAAATACACGTCCAAATACTTCCTTAATGTCAACGAAGTCCAGGGAGGTCAATAAACCATGTGCAACTCAGATTCGGCATTCATTCATTCATACAGTATGATGAGTATAGTTACCAATAAGGCCATTTGCTGATATTTGTGCTTCAGTTGTTGTAGGGTATCCGATGGGCTGGCCCCTAGTATGTCATATAGGTCCTGTTCTGAAGATTCCCCTGACATACCTGCTGAGAAATGACATTTGAATACATTCTATTAGGTGAAATATGATGGGTAATATGTTATAAAAAAAATATATATATGTGCTCGAGAGATCATTTGCAAATCAATATGTTCTATACATGGAATGGAATCTACAGAACATAAAGCACCACTATTATGCACACTTTACTGTTTTTTCTTTACTGTTTCACCATTGAGCTAATAGAGCTGACCTGCTTGCTCATGGGATAAATTTAATCTTGAAATTCAGGTCAAAATGTCTGTCAGATCCTGTTATATTATATGATTTATTATCAAGTTATACTGTATTACCAAGCATACTGCACCAGATTGGACAAAATTGTATTCACAATGAATTAAATTAATAGTGAGGCATCAAATGAATATTTTTTTTATTCTCAAATAAATAACAAGCATACAAATGGGGGTAATGTCTACGACAAGGGACAATTCTGTTTAAATCATTTCAGGGCTCCGCTGGAATCAACAAGTTGTTGTTGATGTTATGACTAAACATAAACACTAAACAGGCCAGTGGGGTTCCCAAACGTTATCATGACAAGGACCCCCAAAATCGACAATGCATTAGTCCCTGGACCCCCATTCGAAAATATATCCTAATCAGCCATTGTCATTTTACTTTGACAAGCACGGGCTATGGACCCCCATGTTGATTGCATTGCTATCTCAGGGAACAGAAAATGAATGTTTATTTAAGTAATGCATACATTTGGTACCATTTACACACTCCATAGGGACACCCTAGAACCGTGGTTTTCAACCAGGGGTCCGGGGACCACAAGTGGTCCTTGAGAGGGTTCCAGCTGGTCCCCAACTAAATGATGGAAAGTTGGTTAACCAGATGTAACTCTTTGAGACCGTAAAATGAAACCAAATGGACCCTTGCGGGTACATTTGGTTTAATTTTTACACTCTCAAGAGTTAAAATATTCATCACCTCAATTAGCCCAAGTCTACACAACTAGAAAATGTAGGAAGATTAATGGTCATTTTGATGTGAATTTTTGACTGCTTTGTTTCCCCAAATCCAGCCCGGAATTGTGGACAAAAATCTTTAGTTTTGGGTCTGTGGGGCTAACATGTCATCAAATGGTGGTCCGTGGCTCAAATCCCCCAAAAATAGTGGGGCCTGGTATCAAGAAGGTTGAAAACTGCCCTATAACTCTAACGGGGACCGGCTAGGCTACGTACCAGTAATAAGACAGATCACTGACTGAACTGTTGTCTTCTGGTTCTGTAAACAGCGACCGACGTGCAGCCAAACAGACAGTGAATTAACTACATTCCCTGTGATGATTTGAAGGGGGAAAAAAAGTGAATCTGAATCGCTCGGAAAATGACTGACAGATGATCGTCAAGACGTCTTTAGAGAACGAGATAAACACAGCTGGGCTCTTTGCTGTCAAACGCCAGCATCATGCCGATGTCCACGGCGGGCGGATGTGTTGCTTGTTGTGTGCGTCGGGTTTATGAGACCCCCTTGAAAACGTACCCTCGGCTAGATTAGTTCCGGACGTGTGTCTGCGTGACTACCTATTACTCTATGGTGACTACCCGCGCGCGTGGACGGGGGTGGGGGTAGTGTAGGTTGAATTAAATCCAAAAATAATGAATTACCTGCAATTGGTTGTTCGTAAACCAAGCAGTGTTTTACTTATTACTTAACTAAAACAATCTAATATATTATGCTTTTCTTTCTGTATTACTGCATTACTTTCAATATTACTTTCTGTCAATCTGTGTCATTGAAAATGTTCTTGTGAAATTATATTGACACCTGCAGAAGTTAAATAATTACATATTTTCTATAATTTGTCATCAAATTATTTATTCAGGAGTGACGTTTTTTGAAGTTGATTTCATATGGATTTGGCCAGATAGCAAGTGCGCTTGCTTCATTCATTGCAGGTATGCCACTGGTCTACGCAATATTTGATTAATAGTGGTTACTAAATATTTCATTTTAAAAAAATATATAATATATTGCTTTAAAATGAAGTAATAATTAATAAGTAATATTAACAAGGTAAAGTAATATTCCCAACACTGAAACCAAGTGACATGTACTGTATGTAGACAAGCGTCTTATACATTTAATCTTTTATTGAAATAAAATACTGTAACTAACTTGAAACTTCAAACACCAATCTCAATACCAAAAGCGAAAATCTGCCTGGCCTGCTAAGGTGGAGAGAAATGCCGTGATAGAATGACACATCCCCAACCCGATCGCATTCTTTCACTCATTAGTGCTCTTTGAATAGATGAGGGAGGGATGAAAAAATGTATTTTTAAATATGTAAAATATGGGAGTCAATTTAATAAGGCGTAGGCTAAATGAGCGATGTGGGCTAAATGGGGAGTTTGTGTTAATCGCTTTATGAATCCCGTAACAAATGTTTGATTACATTTATTTAAAATTATTTTTACTTTTCGTGTTTTGGTTTTATGACAAAAACAGAACTTTGAACATTTACTGGCTTTTCTGTAGTCTGAAGTTTTTTCTGGGGTTTGGATGCCTTTTGAGCTGCTAAAACAGGCAAAACAGTGACATCTGCTGGCGAATCTCTTTGACGAATATGAGATTTGAAGACTGCGGCATCACAAAGCGCTGGAAAATCAAAGCACTTTGTTTGAGCCAGAAATCAAGATTAAAATAAGGCTGTTTTTGCTTATATGTTATCATTGTCTCCACCATGCCAAAGGCATGGAGATAGAGTATGTTCTGCAGTCCGCCTGTCCATACGTACCTATATAGGAAGCCTATACGTACAGTACGTTTGTTACGTCTGTATGTCAGTTAATCTTTGGCACCGTTGACCTGATTTTTCAACTTGTGATATACTTACTTACTGTATACTAAGTACTTAAATATGTAAGAATTTAAGACAATTATTGTATGGAAACATTTTCTCACAATACACACACTGGTCGAAGCTTCTATGTGCCTATGTCTGCCTATGCAGTCCCGCTCCTTCCATGACTTTGTCCATGGTCCAGAAATGAATTCCCCATTCATTTGCCTCAAAGACGTTTTGAAAATAATATTAAGACAATGATGCATAAAAAGCCAACTCAGGTCGTGACAAATCATGACAACACATAAAATGTTTTTGGACAAACAATCATCAAATCATTTCTAGAAATTAATTGAGAGTTGTATGCACAAATCTTCACCTGGAATCATTCATTTGCTCTTGATAACACGACCAGAGTAACAATGTAAAACACATTTTCTAATATCATTACACATGATCTCCATAATAATGGATTGCATTTTTAATGGATGCATTTTTATAGTGCTTTTCCAAGTGCTCAAAGCGCTTTACAATGGTCCATTCATTCATACATTGGGAAGTAGAGCGGCGAACAGTCAACGCCAGCGTCCCCACTTCCCACATTCACACACCAATGGTGGCCAGCTCACACCGACCAACTCACTGGAGGCAATTTGGGGTTCAGTGTCTTGCCCATAGGACACTTCGACACGTAGACAGGAGGAGCTACGTGATTCGAACTGCCGACCCGTGGGTCATTGGACGACCTGCTCTACCTCCTGAGCCACAGCCGCCCCAAACACACTCCTATCCTCCTGTTGGGGACCAATGCCCAGAAGTGCACTTTTTCTAGGTGCCTCTCTTTTTGAGCCTATGTTGTGCATAGTGCATAGGAAACTTTAATTAACATAAGTCCTCAACATAAAAAATCATCAACATCATCAACATCATAATCTTAAACTACAAATGTTCCTATCTCTGCTTTCTCTTATTACGATATACCTGTATGTGATCATACTCAGACATTTTTCTTCAGTCATGCTTTTGTACTGTATGTGGTTTGACAGGCAAGAACAGAACACACACACACACACACACACACACACACACACACACACACACACACACACACACACACACACACACACACACACACACACACACACACACATACAGGCACACAAACAGACAACAAACAGTGAACAGCTGCTCATTAGATAGGTGTTAGCAAAAAATAATAATCATTACAGTGGTATGGGTGGTGATAGATAACTAGTAGCAGTTCTCCATCTTTCTGGCATTGTCATTACTTTGCATGCTCAAGGAGTCAAGGAACCACATAAAGCAGTGGACCTTTTATTACACAGCTGTCACAAATCACTGATCATTAAACTTTACCTGACAATCAATTGTCATACAAATAATTGCAATTAATTGACT
>CM076969.1:16625935-16638435 GCA_039105355.1 Benthosema pterotum | reverse complement strand
GCCCACCCAGTTTAGATCGGGCCTGCACAGCCTTCACCATTCCTGCTGCTATTGACTTTGTCCTACTACTTAGTGGAGCTGGTGGGACGATAAGAGTTCTTTTATGTCAACCTGACTGCAACATCATCTCTACTCTATCCAGTATCTTTCACCTTACATCACTCTTCACAGCTATACAATGGTCCTCAGAGCTCTGAAACAGCCTGGACCAGGAGAAGGACAGAGGGACAGTGGCAATGACATGAAGAGAAAGGCTTTTAAGATTATTCACATCAGCTTGGTAGTGATGGTACTGACTACAATGATCTATATCCTTACAGTAGTAGGCTACTCACTGCATATGTACCACATTTGCACCACTGATCACATTCATATTAGTCAGGCTGTCTCTGTGTGTTCATCCTTTGCTCTATAATGTACAAAGCTGGGAAACTGCCATGCTTCAAGGGGCTCTGAAAGCAGAACAGTGATTTTTCCTCACGGACGCTTTGTGTAATAAGCTTATGTTTTACATCAAATCAAAATGTTCAACCGTCAGAGAAATATATTTCAATTATTTGTAAATTTGTTGTTGTTGTTTGTCAATGTTAGAGAAAACTTTAACTACAAAATTATTGTTCATCATTTGTTTTCCATTCATGACAAAAACATGTGTTTCAAGCTAAATGTACAGTATATCTCTGCTGATGGGAAGAAACCATGTAACTCCAAAATGTTTTTTTTTAGGAAATGAAAAATATAACATTTTCAGGAAATGAAGGAAACCTAATATCTTGAATAGAAAGCAATTCTGCCTCATTAAAGTTGGTGAAAGGAGGAGGTGGTGGAGTCCAATGAGGGTCCAAAGGAGATTAGAGCTTTTGAACAAACGTTTTTTCTACCATAGGTTTGATATTTTCAAAACAACATAAACAAACATAAAGGGTGTTCATTGGCACTGATTTATATTTATAAAAAATCCCAATCTTTCCACAATGTACAGTACATGTACTTGCTTATTAGGCTACCGTAAAAGTTTAACCTTGTGTTCAATAGAATAATGTATAAGGTCATATACTTCTCCTAGTTGGATTACAATTGGGAACTTTCACTTGTGAAACTACTCAGAGTTTTGAAAATGAACATCATGTTGATCACCTGAATGTTTGAATTCCTAACATTGTCAATATGAATATGTAATCTAACAAATATATCATGCCATTTAAAGCCTTCCATGTTGTGTTCCTGTGAACACACAGAACTTAAGCATAAATACTGTACTACATGTGTGAATGTGTGAACAGAATGTGTATGTGTGTGCACTGTACACGTGCAGGCACACACGTGCACACACAAGTGAACCCTGCGTGTGTGTTGTTCTTCATCAGTTATACGACTGTGTCAGTGTGTGTGCTCTGCTCAGGCGTGAATGGGGGGTGTATGTGTGCATCCAGGCGTACGGAGAATTAATTCCAAGTGTGTGTGTTCAAGCGTACACTTTATTAATTGTAAGTGTGCGTGAGTTCATGCGTAGATAAAGTTCTTATACACTCGACAAAGAAGTAGGAACGGAAATAATTCAGTCCACTCCCTCGCATGGCAAAGTTCTAACCAATATTGTATATCTGACCGTGGTAATGTTTGGGGAGAAAGTGTAATACATTGAGTTTGAGATGGCGTGCATGTGTGTGTGCTCGGCCGTGTGTGCATGCATGTGCGCGTGTGCGTGTGCGTGTGCGTGTGCGTGTGTGTGTGTGTGTGTGTGTGGTGCACTTGGCCAGGGGGGCTATGTGTTTCATTCCCACTGTGGCCACCCATAATATGTTTGCACTTGTGGTGTTGTAATTTGAATTGGATAAAAGCAAGAGCCAAATGGCATGCTGACTTGTGCATATGTCTGTGTTGGTCTCTGTGTGTATTCATTCATGGCTGATATAGGACTTTTAGCTCCAAGCTCATTACAGAGAGGAGTTACCACCTTAGTTAAAACTGGAAAAAGTGTGAAAACCTGTGACAGCAGAGAGTTCAAACTCGGGAAGTGAAGTTGATCTGGAATCGTTTGGAGTCTTTTAATGATCTGCAATTTACAAATACAAAACATGATGTAGTTAATTGTTTCTAGATTAATCGGCATCAATTACCCTAACGGTATCAATCAACGTGATTAATAATTGGCCCAATTAATCGTTATGTCTTTACAGATAAACAATTCCAAAATAACAGCCTTTGCATTTGTGTGCAACGTGCTTGTGCATGTGTGGGTGGGTGCCTGCTTGTGCACGCGCGCGCGTGCGTGCGTGTGTGTGTGTATGTGTGTGTGTGTGTGTGTGTGTGCGCGCACGTGTGTGTGTGTGTGTGTGTGTGTGTGTGTGTGTGTGTGTGCGCACGCGTACGTGTGTGTGTGTGTCTGTGTGTCTATGTGTGTGTCTGCGTGCACAGCCCATCTGTCACAGGGAGCAGGTCACAGTAGGAGGGATAGTTTAGACGGGGCCAGAGGTCAGAATGAGGCCAGCCAATCCCAAAGGGGCAGGAAGTGCTGCCAGGCCACACCTTGCCTCAGAGGTTGGTTCGTCCTGAAGCACATTAGATCTGCTCCAACACATACTGTACACATTCACATACGGTAAAGCCTGCTTCATGCTCGGTTGCACCACAACAACTTTTTTGGTGTGTGACACTAAAATTATAATAAATAGGCCTACTAGCTACTAACTTCTGCCTATACCTTTTCAACTTTTTTCATGCTAAAAGAAAAGAAAAATATATTCTTGTAATGTTGAAACGGCGTAACATGGAAAAACACCGGCTCACAAGAAGTCAGACGCCAACAAAAGAACTAAACATCCTGTTAATTTACCCAAAGAACCAAAAGGCAAACAAACACCACCTTTCGCTCTGTACTAATCCCAACCACTGTCCACCCAACCGTTTTAGTTTGGTGTTGATATTATGCACCATCTCTGTATCTGTCACTTTATGGAAATTTGTCACACATACACACAAAAACACCTCTGGTGACTAACCCGTCCGATATTTGCACAGTGGGCCTTAATTGGACCCCCTCTACTTCCGAGAGAGTCCAAGCACAACTGACCGGTGCCAGACCAAATGTGCATGCCGAGGTCAATTGTTTTTGCAATGGCAGGTTCCTCTGAGAGCAACATCAAAAATACAATATATTATTAGCTGAATATTTCAGAGACAGGGACGAACTTCAGGGACGAACTGCAGGGACGAACTGCAGTGAAACAGACAAGGTTTTAAACTAGAGGACTTGGGGCCATAGAAAAGGTACTGGAGTAGAGCTGGTGCACTTATGGATGGACTCCATAAGTGACTCCATGGAGCTTGCAAGCTACGCACTACTCTACAGTAAAGACACAGTTTGGATTGTTTGGGTTGCAGTATATGTACTTGACTAGTATTCATATATACACATACATAATGCATCCATTAAATATACAGTATATAAACAAACATAGCTAATATAAACTGCTTTTCCTGCTTTTCCCAGAATGCCGTTCACCTGCACCAGCGCAGAGGGACTACTACTGTTACTACTGAGATTACTATTACAGAGTCCGTGGCTACCACACTGCTGTAAGCCTACTCTACGTTAGATGCACAGGGGGGTTATCCCCTGTCGGCCAAGGCTATAAGCAAACTAGCCAGAATGCTACTACTCAGCAGCAGCAAATATTGTAGATCATAGGTAAAAATAGAACCGAGCAGACAATAAACCATGGTTTAGTGTCTTTACTGTAAAGTAGTGCGTAGCAGTGCATCAAAATAATCGCATTATTCCAACGTAAAGCAAAATACTGTGCAAGCTGCACCTAATCCTAAACATGGCAAGGAGGCAGTCAATCAGCTTGCTGTATCAATCATCCTTGCACTAGAGTCAAGTGTGAATTTTATTATGAGTCCCACCTAACAGTAACAACATGGCCTGTGAAGTTTATGAACCAATTAGAGCATCCCTTCAAGCAAGCCTCTGAGGGCCCTGCGCAGGCTGTATGTGGGCAGTGAGGGCTATGGCAGCCTGCACTTAACCTTAAGGGGCCCCCAGAGGGCTTGCCCAAGTGATGCCCATAGCTGTTGGCTTACCGTGGGCAACTATGCGATAACCCGCACCTGCGGGCAGCCCACAGCATTCCCATACTGGCCCAGTTTGCTTTCGCCCGTGTAGGCCCTTAGCATATTTATACCTTTGGGCCCAATGCCTTTTTTGTGTGGACAGCCCATATCTGCTCTTTCCTTATTATTCATTCATTTATTGATTGAAATGTTCCTGCATTAACTACCACCGCACTAGCAGCTTAATTAAAACATATATGTAAAATATGTATTTGTGACTCATTAAGTATAGCTATGATATGCTCAATAACTTGGTGTATGTGTTAATATTTGAGCCAACAATATGACCACAGCGTGTGCTATACCACATTGAATGTGCGTGCAAAATTTCACGGAAACAGCACACTGTTCATGATTTGAACCATTTCATTGTAAAAGCCCTTACGGAAGAAACATATATTGCATTATATTTTAAAATGTTGTGCAATATACAGGAATATATTTTCCCATATATGAGATTTAGTATTTATATTGTCCAATATATTGCAATATATGCATGTCCCATATATTGGTATATATTGTACCATGTATAATTATATATTGTATAACAAATATATTGCAATATATGCATGCACCATATATTGGTATATATTGTACCCGGTCTAATTATATATTGTAAAATATATGGCAATTTATATTCAGTCTTTATGTGCTCCAATATATTGCAATATATGAGTGTGCCATATATTGGTATATATTGTACCGGTATAATTATATATTGCAAAATATATGGCAATTTATATTCAGTCTTTATATGCTCCAATATATTTCAATAGGAGTGTGCCATATATTGGTATATATTGTGCCCAGTCTAATTATATATTGTAAAATATATGGCAATTTATATTCAGTCTTTGTATGCTCCAATATATTGCAATATATGAGTGTTCCATATATTGCTACATAATTCCACCTGTATAATTATATATGGTACAATATATGGTCATTTATATTCAGTCTTTGCATGCCCAATATATGCATGTGCTGTATTGTGTATATAGTGTGCCATGCATGATTTTATTTTATCTATGTGCTACAATATAATGCATGTACCATATATTGGTATATATTGTGCCATATATGATTATATATCGTAACATATTTAATAATACTTTACTATTTTACTTTCATTTTTTACTTTGCGAATAAACATTTATAGCATACACATGAACCATTCATAGCATAGCTATATATACTAAAGAAAACACATTGAAGACAAAATAATATGCATCATTTTGATGTTTTTTTATTAAAACCTCTTTGCCTTTTACATTTTCAATCTTCCACACTGGATCTTGCTATACAGTATATGCATAAAGGCTTGCTAATTGTGATAGATCAATAGCACACATTTTCTTTTTAACAATGTCCCATCAAATACCTGTTTCATGCCTGTGGAATCCCCTTTTCAGACCAACCACATTTTCAACATCAATCAGTGAACTATGTGATCTGTCATTCTTTCTGCCAAAAGATCCAAAAGGCTCCACCTGCAGACCTAGCCCAGGAGTGGATGTGCCTCACAGTTGATGTGATGACGTCACACATCAACCCATAGACCCCTGTTTTTGCCATGTGCCACCCGCTTCTACCGTTATCAAGCGATAATTCCCAGTAGGCTGCTTATCAGCACCATCTTAGCTTGTGGTTAGGGTTAGGTTTAGAGAAGGGTGTAGCAATGTACCAACCGTACCAACCAACCGTAACCCTAAGCCTAAATCCCCGGTGCTCAACAACAGGGGCCTGTGGGTTGATGTGACGTCATCACATTAACTGTGAGGCACGTCCACTCCTAGGCTAGGTCTGCAGCTGGACCCTTCTCAAAAGCAAAGCATGTAATAGTATATAGAAATTGTGTCCATTTTGCAACAGCACAGTGAAGCTTGGTTAAGTCGTGAACCAGTGTAAAGGGGGTCTTCATTTTTCAGAGGAAATTGTTTCACAGATTCACAGACTTGTGAATGTGATTCCTTGCTGATTAATAAGGGATATCTTCAAATAAAACTGAACAATCCATTATTATTATTATTCTCCACTTCCAATAATGGACCCAACACTGTGATCTAAGTCACAAGAAAAAAAAATAAATACTGCACACACTGATGATGCTTGACTGCAATTATGTCCATTGTTGAATTAGCCTCACTCTCTGGTAAAGTCATCCTCAAACAAGACAAGAGCAGGGAAGTAGGATATCTGGGAATAGAATCTCCACCACCAGCATACAGGCTCTAGAAGAAAGAAAGAAAGAAAGAAAGAAAGAAAGAAAGAAAGAAAGAAAGAAAGAAAAAGAAGAAAGAAAGAAAGAAAGAAAGAAAGAAAGAAAGAAAGAAAGAAAGAAAGAAAGAAAGAAAGAAAACAGATTTTAATACTTCAATCATCATATCATAATGTATGTCCCTCAATCACCACTGATATAACTGATTGTAAATGTACTGTTGATGTACTGTTGAACTAACAATGGACTTCAGAAGGGGTAACCCAAGAAGAACATGGCTGAGAAATACTCTTGTACAGCACAATAACCATAATGTGGCTGATATGATGTGTATCTTCAAAGCCAATGCCAGACTTATAGTGAGAGGAATCTTCATTCCTATGTAAGAAAACAATACATGACATGACTCTCATGTCATTGACAGATTGATGACAGTTTATTAGCGGTCTGTTAATAGCTTGTTTATTGGGGTCTTTTAGTACTTATTTCATGTTTTAAGTCAGCAAATGCCTTTTGGGGCTTGCTTTTAATGGGCCCATCTTTACTCTCAGAATTAGAACCCATAAGGGTCCACTTGGTTCCTAAGTATCATTTAGGGAGCCCCTCACAGACCCCACTTTGTGAACCACCTGGCCTAGTCTGTATATTAATTTAGACACATTTACATTTTCATAGTTCATAGACAATGATATATACCATGTTCCCTTCGCGAGAACAGGCCCTAGATAGACCCAATAATAATTGTACAGTATTTGATCTCAATCTTATCTCTGCATTGTTTTAGTTTAGACCAGGGCTTTAGCGTATAGACAGCTACGCCAACTCCGTTCACTTAATGGGGTCAGTCCAATGGAGGCTTCTACCTAGACTTCTACTGAAAATTGGGACAACGAATAGCAGCCCAGCTTGAGAGAAAAATAAATACACCCCTTTATTTTATATCGTTTTGTAGTAATATTACAACATAAACATTGCATACTTTAACACATTGCTGAAAACGATGTATTCCCAACTGTAGTCTGTACCTTTTAGGCAAAATGAACAGCGCTCGGGTTCTGACCCCTCAATGTCGCAACTTGTCTACTAGATGCCTCTGGTTTAGACAGTGAGGTCATGCAAGCAGTTACAATATCCGTCTGCATTGTCGTATGATTCAGTAAACAGAATAAGACTCACCTTCTTTTCAGAAACGTGTTGTTCTTTTTGGAATGTCCGTTTCATCAGAATCCGGGAGAATATATTTTCTTCTAAATCGGAGCCGATCCTTGGTTTTGAGAGAGATGGCTTCCGGCTTTCATTGAGACGCTAAGCATTTTGGTTGGTGTAGTTCCGCTGTACTTATCAGTAAGCATTGCTTACTCTACTAGAACTACATCGGCCAGAATGCTTAGCGCGCAACTCACGCATGCGCAGAACCCTCCCCCCTCCAGCCAGCGCTCGAGCCATCGCGCTCGAGCGCTGTCTTTCTTCCAACGGATGCGGCACAACACAACAACGTCCACTCGTTCAGCGAACAGAAACATTAAAATTATTAAAATTATTTATCAAATCAACAAAAGTATGACGGAATACAAGTTTGCCCTTGTTAGCTGGGCAGAGGGGGCTGACAAGAATACGACCAGCATTGTTCCAAGCAGCTGGATAGTTGACAGTGATACTGAAAGGTGAGTTTGAAACTATGACCAAAAACAAAATAATCTTACAATGTACAACCCAAACACATTGCTAAGTCTGCGTTTTTCTGTATAATGTTTAAATTAGTCCTTAGTAGAAAACGGCCTCTGATATACCTGTACAAAATAACTGCAAAACAATAACTACTACTTGTCTTTGTTTTTTGTTCTTGTCTTGACTAAAAAGTAAAAAATATCTATATTTATATCCTATTTATAACAGTGGTTCCCAAACCTTTTCATGACAAGGACCCCGAAATTGTCATTAATGAGCCCGTGGACCCCCATATGATAAGATAACGCCACATCAGTAGAAATTTGAATGGCTCTAAGCAGTGATTCTAAATACATTTAATTTCAAAGACCCCTATTTGACAATAGGCTGCAGATTGCACTTGCACCACCGATTCGTCAAAATGAATGTTAAAGGGGAATTCCACACATTAAAAAAAAAAAAAAAAAAAAAAAAAATCCTGAGAGGATACAAATGTGAACCAAATGGACCCTAGCGGGTCAATTTGGTTCCATTTGTACCCTCTCAGGAAAAAGCGATCTGAAAGAAAAATCATTAACATGGTGAAATACATCTTCATGATGTAATAATAATAATAATAATAATGTCAATCTTCATGATGTCATCAGTTGTTAATTTTTTTCAGACCTCCATTTTTAAGAAATACAGGTTCCACTTTGGAAACCACAGCACCCTAACATGTAAAAGATGCAATATGACATGGCTCTGTTTACACAGTGCTGTATTACTTCCCCCTTTATTTTATTGCATTTATTTATTTGACACGTTTTCTGGCACTGAAAATGTACAGTATGTTTTTCATGCCAATCAAACTTATTTGTATTGAATTGAAATTGACAGGACACATCATGTGGAGTGCCGTACATTAGGCCGTAAGAAACCTGCTAATGGATGGCCGGTTGAGCATGCTCAAATTCTTCAGTTAGCAGGCAAGTGAGGTCTTTACACACACTCACACAAAATTTACATTTTAAAACATTAGGTTGATGACAATGTTGTTTTTTTGGAATTATTAAAATCTATCCTTCTAATTTACTTGGATGCAGACAAAGAGGCTACACTCAAAGCTGCTGAGCGGGAACTCTACGCAGTTGACATTCCGAATCTTGGCAAGAGGGTGAGGAAAGCGTAAAACCTGGACTTTGGTGAAGAAGACTCCAGTATTGGTGACAAAGGCTTTGGCCCTGGAAATCCCAAACAGGTAATTAACCAGAGATTGATAGTACACCCAGAAAAGAATGAATGTATATTGACTGCTCTTTGATTAAAGGGAAATTCCACCCATTTTCAACATTTTACTATAGCCTATCATTAATATACCAAATTGAATATGTTATGTGGACATGATAAAAAAAAAGTTTCCACATTCTGTGTCTCTTAGAAATGGAGGACTGGAAAAAAACATCAACATGGTGAAACACAACTTAATGGTGTCATCAAGTTGTTTCACAGCATTGATGCTTTTCTTTTGTACAAATGGACCTGAGGGTTCATTTAGTTCTATTTGTATGCTGAAAAAATGTTAAATGGGTGCAATTCCCCTTTAAATACGAAATAACATCTTTTCCCCCCAGAAAAAGGCCAAAGTTGCTACACAAAGACGGGTGGACGAGGGAATGTTGTCTGAGGATCTGTTCAACCCCAGTTCAGCAGAACTGTCAAGTCAAGAATACACCAAAGAACTGCAAGGCCAGCTGAAGACTTTACAGAGAGAACAGCAAGCTGAGAAACATGGTATTAAAGGCAAGTATTAAATATTACCGTATTGTCCCAAGTATAAGACGACCCTGGTTATAAGAAGACCCCCATTTTTCAAGACTAATTTGTGTAAAGAAGAAAACATTGAATGTCAAATAATATAGTCCACAAATATAAGACGACTCCATTTTTAAGATTTTTGCCATTTGAAAAAACACTTATATTCAGGCCAATAGGGTAATATGTAATCAAAGTACTGTATGTTGAATAATCAACAAAACGTGTCCACGGAACTCATGTTGACTACATCTTTATTTTTACCCTGGAGCTCTTCATTCAACCCATTGAGCTCGCGGGTGAGATTAGTGAGGAAAGACAAATGAAATCTAAAAGCCACTGGTGGTCAACTAGCTTTGTATGATTATCCCTGTGTAGAAAGCTTCGGGAACTACTAGATTTCAGATATAGCTATGATCAGAAATCTGATCAGGAACATTCATGCTTAACCACCTAACATCAGTAGTTCTCCAAGTGAGGACGAAAAGGCACGTTTAATTATAATAAACAAAACATAATCTTCCTCCCATTCAGAGTGAAATGGTAGGTTTTTGAACGTTTCGTCACGTTGCAGTCGACTTGGGAACAGTCCGGTCTACCAGTGAACCGCAATCGACAGGTTCCTGATATACACACACAAACACAGTTGTAGGCCTGCCTCTTGTAGTGTCACTATGTGAGAGTCTTCTCACTGTGTTACAGTTAGGTTACCAGGGATTGATTACCGCAAAGGCACACTAGGCCGATAATCAATAATATTTTCTTTTATATGTTTCCAGATGAATTCAGGCCTGAGAAAGGACTACAAGCCATGGTTGCGAGGAGTGCAAGAAGAAACATCCTATTTTGAGAGGTGGCTGGTCGTCCTTCCCCTCCAGTCCTTTTTTTTATCCTCCCGTTTCAGCAGAGAGACCATGGCCCGAGAAAAGATAAACCTCACAACCGCCTAAACCTCATCTTACCTGAAGTGGTCACTCGAGATGGGAACCTGTAAGTTGAACTGCTTTTTTAGATGTCTCAAAAAGGTCCACACCTGTGCAGTCAGCAAGTTGCATCTGAGTTTGCTAAGAGTCAACTATATGAGGGGTCTGAGGACAATTAAGCGGAACTCGCTAGTCGCTAATATGTGGCCCTAATAAGCTGTTGAATGGAGAGGCTTAATTCTGAATGTTGTATAGCACCTGGAAGCCTGGACTATTGGCATCCAAGCCTTTTGAACTTGACATTTCTCTCCTGCATTTAGTTCTTTGATGCATACAGTTGTAAAACTTCCTCCCACAAAACAAAATGTAAGCACTGAATAACTACGAACCTACTGTACAGAACAAACACTTGTTGCCTACACCTGTGGTTGCCTCACTCCAGGTCACACTGAGTTGGACCCACTCTTTGGTGTCCACTGACTACCGACCAAGGGCTTTTATTTTCATTTTATTTATTATTTTTTCTGTAAAGTTGCTTTTACATCATTAGTAGTTTTTGGGCTTGTTTGTAAAATGATGCTGTTGCTTATTTTGGCTTGTTTCCTATAATATTGTTTAAGACAGTTAAGACAGTTATTGTGTTGAGTTGTGTTTAGAGCTGTCCCATCACCAGTTGTTTGCTCAGTATTGATGTATTCTGACCATTGGGAACCGGAGGGGAGCAGCAAACAATGTTGGAACAATAGTGTCACATCCATGTTTGCAGGAAAACTGGTTAAAAACTACTACTATTGATATACTAAACCTGTTGATATTGTACCTATGGTGAATGATTCATTGATAGACCCAGGGCAGTGTCTGAATCTAACTAAAAGTCGAGCAATTTTGATTTTATTTTAATTATTTACCTTGGTTTGGCACTTGCCTCTCATTCCTATAGCTGTTGCTTCATGCTTACGCATTATCAAATTAATATCATTGCAAATTTCAAATTCAGTATTGCCTTTTCAACTTCCTCTTTATTTTTCAGCAATTTATATGTAAACGTGAGAGGAAATTAGTTTCCAGTTGCAGTTGAACTAGAGAAAAAAAAAAAAAAAAAACTAAATGTCAACATCAGTTTAAAATGTTACGTATACAGCGTCTTGTTTTGTTACACGGTGTGTCCCGTGCCTTGACCTTGAGATGTTCCTTTAACCTGTGCCATTTGCCTTAAATGCTCTTCATGTAATTGGTCCTTGCTAAAGTTAATGAAAAATTGGCAGATTCTTTTCCCACTCGGTCTGTGTCTCATAGGAGGGCTGTGGGCATTCAGAAACTGGAGTTATGGGACATCATCGATGACATCCAAAAATGTATTTTATTTTTGGGGGATTTAAAAGATTCATTATCGCGAGAACGATGGCTTTCATTGGTAACTTGGTAACACATGGTAACTTTTCATGAATTAAAAGCCTGTCGTTTCTATCAGCTTGGATTCTCTTGATGTCATATAAGCCTAGTTTCTGAACTGCCCACAGCCCTCCTATGAGACAGACCAAGTGGGGAAAAATGTGCCAATGTTTCATGAACATTAGTGAGGACCAATTACATGATCAGATCTCTCTGATCTGGCACAGGGCATCCTTGGAGGGCCATTCAGTATAGAGCTGGCAAGTGTGGCGGCCATCTTGGTTCCACGCTAAAAATCCTGATGCATTTTTCCCATAGAGATTTCCAAAGATATTTAAATCAATTATTGTAAGCCTTGAATCCAGCCATCCAGGATCATGGTGAATTAT
>CM076969.1:16478435-16620935 GCA_039105355.1 Benthosema pterotum | reverse complement strand
ACATACCACAAAACAACTAAAGCGGGCTGAATTATTAATATTAATATTAAAAAACACACTCAGACATTGTGTGAGCTTAAGAAGCTCACACCTAAGCGTGCACACATTTGCACTAATGGAAAAGGCATGCATGTGGCATGCAGCTGCACACATGCACACGCACGGTTACACGCACACACACACACACACACACGCACACACACACACACACACACACACACACACTCACACACACTCACACACACACACAAAGATAGACTCACTAAGTTAAATGAACTGGAAGTGATATTCTCTACTGACTGCTTCTTTGAAAATGGAATTTGCACATAATAAAACCATCAGCGCACACACACACACACACACACACACACTTACGGACGCATACATGTCCACACACACACACACACACACACACACACACACACACACACACACATGCACACGTATGTCCTGTATTTAAAAGGTGTCAGTTGCGTGCTTTAGGTGAATATTCATTCTGACAGCTGGGAGAAAGACAGAAGAGAGAGGAGGGGATAGAAGAAGAGGGGACCTTTTGTACAAAAAGAAAAAGACAGAGTGAGAGAATGAGCAACAGAAGGGAGGGTGAGAATGAAAGCAGAAAAAGAGACAGATCAATTGATGAGTTGATTGACTTTCGCATGAATGCACCAAAAAAGTGAGACAGAGAAAGAGACACGGGGATGGATAGATTGGGAGACAGGGGAGCTAGGCAATGATACAGGAGAGAGAGAGAGAGAGAGAGAGAGAGAGAGAGAGAGAGAGAGAGAGAGAGATGTGAAGCAGCTGTTGATTTCTCTCTTTTCTTTTGATGGACTTCCATTGTATTTTTAGACACACTTGCAGTGTTGTTCAAGCTACATTAATGGCAATAAAATATAGTCAATTGACTTGAAAGAAAGAGGGACAAGCAGATAGCAAAATAGAAACACACTGGGGAGGGGGGTTCAGGTTTGTGTTGCTGTGCTGGAGACTTACTGCCACCTCTTGGCTAGATGGTGGTTGCTCTCTCGCTCTCTTGTGTGCGTGTGTGCGTGTGCGTGTGCGTGTGTGTGTGTGTGTGTGTGTGTGTGTGTGTGTGTGTGTGTGTGTGTGTGTGTGTGTGTGTGTGTGTGTGTGTGTTACCTGAAGCTCCAGATGCTCTCATTCTCACTCACTTTTCGCCTTTGAAGCCAACAGTGTGAAATCAACGCGTGTGTGTGTGTGCCCGTGTGGGTGTGCAGTTACACTCAAAAGGTTACTTCAAAATGATGTATACAAAAGTGAATAAAATTGCCAATCAAATTAAAAGCCGTGGCACTGAATTTTACAGATGGTCGACCCCCCATTTCCGCTAGATGTTGGAGGTGAGTGGAGGGCTCTTGTTTTCCAATCTCCTGTCAAAGAGGCAGCCAATGTAGTTAAGACAGACCGTATGTTGAGAGGGAGGCAACGTAAGACAGACAGACAGGATAGTTGAGAGGATGTAGACACAGTGTAGGCAGGGGAGGATGCATTCAAGAACATTTCACAATTCCATAATAACAATGTATCTGCATTATACAGTATGCACTGTAAGTTCAAACAAAGATAAGTTATACTTATACATATAAATCTTAGGCCTATAAGAAAATCTAGTGACGCACAAACTTGGACGCCTCATCAGTGTTGTTATTGGAAAGCATTGAATGTTTCAAGTGTCGCAAGAGACATCCCTCCGATCAGAACAAGGCTAATGTCCAAGTGCCAACACTGTCTCTGGGTGGCTTAGAGACAGGCAGTATAGGGAAGACTGCTGAGGGGATGCAGCAGGTGTTGGTGACACATAGAAGACACTGTGGGTTGACTCCAGGCATGGCCTCTCCTGTATCTGACCACACAGATTCCTACTGTGTGTTGTATCGCTGTTGAACAGTAACCATCTCCACCTCTGTCGGGGTCGAGGAACCTGGGTTTTGGGTGGTTCTTCCCTAAGAATGGTTTGAGCATGACACTCCTCTCCACCCCGCGGGTGTCCATTGCTGTGTGATGTGACTCACCACATCGTTCATGGTCGTCACCCACAGAGCTTGTGGGTTCGAATCTATCACGGTGCATCCAGCTTTGTCGGTTGGCGAATATAATCAGCCTGTGTTCGGGAGAAGGAGGATAATAGTCGGATAAGGACAGTAGGATAAAACAATGCTTCCTCCCGGTGGAGACTCCTCACTGGCAGGTGAGCCAGTAGGATAGAACAATGCTTCCTCCCAGTGGCTGGGCAAAAAATCGTTCCGGACATTTTTAGCATGATTTGGCCTAGACCGGACCACCACAATTCTACCTGGTATAGTTGGTTAACCAGATGTAACTTTTTGAGAGCCTAAACATGAAACCAAATGGCCCCTTGCGGGTCCATTTGGTTTCATGTTAACACTCTCAAGAGTTAAAATATTCATCAT
The DNA here is from genome assembly GCA_039105355.1 of Benthosema pterotum. Lineage (NCBI taxonomy): Eukaryota > Metazoa > Chordata > Actinopteri > Myctophiformes > Myctophidae > Benthosema > Benthosema pterotum. The sequence goes on along the minus strand of CM076969.1, from coordinate 16,618,500 downwards.
ATGAATTAGCCCAAGTCTACACAACTAGAGAATGTAGAAGATTGATGGTCATTTTGATCTGTATGTAACAGTATGTTTGACTGTTTTGTTTCCCAAATCCAGCCTGGAATTGTGGACCATCATAGCCTCGCCCTCTGTTGAGGCTAGGATGTCATCAAATGGTGGTCCTATGTGGCTCAAGATTCAGAATAAATAGTGGGCCCCTACGGGTCGTGGCCCACGGGGAGACCTCCCTGTACACCCAATGGTCAATCCGACCCTGCTTCCTCCCAGAGGAGACTCCTCACTGGCAGGTGAGTCAGTACTCAGTATGATACAACAGTGCATCCTCGCAGTGGGGGTTCCTCACTGGATGGAGTCAGTAGGATATAGCAACTGAAAACACACAAATGAGTGTCTGAGGAGGATGTAAGTGGTATAAAGACTAAATTGGGGATAGAAATGGTGCAAGACAATCCTCTAAATTTAGAAAGATAAAAAGGTTAGCCTAAATCACAGATTCAAGCACTGATTTATCAAAACACCAAATTTTCCTTTGTTCTTTTTTTGCATCCATTATTTAATATAATATGTAGTCTATTACAATATAATTTTACTATAAAATATTAAAGGCAATATATTTATTGTGCAAGTTATACTGTACTTAATTATTCAGTTGAGTAGTATTTCTTATCTCTCTTTGTCTCAGTCATTAACATTGGCTATCCTAATAATCATGTGAAGTTAAATGAATTGGAATAGACCCAATGAACAACACCTGCAAATGGCTCAAAACACAGCTTGGGTCTGTGTCCGTGTGTGTGTGTGTGTGTCCGTGTGTGTGTGTGTGTGTGTGTGTGCGCGTGCGTGCGTGCGTGTGTGTGCTCAAACTGCAATGCCTTGACCGGCTGCATGTCAACCTAAAAATCTTTGTCCATTCAGCCGTTCAGTGAGTGTGCGAGTACGTGCACGAGTGCATGCACGCACGCACGCACACACACACACACACACACACACACACACTCTCTCTCTCTCTCTCTCTCACCTCACAGCAGGAGGCAGAAGCATGCCTTTTAGCTAATATGCCTTCAGTATTTTCTCACTGTTTCCATTTCTGTTACTTGCTGTTTCACTACTGTGTGTACGTGTGTGTGTGTGTGCGTATGTGCATGCATGTGTTTTCCTCTGTCAAAGGCAAAATGACCTTTGCTGTCTATACCTGCTGTCTGTACCTCAGACAATTTTGTCATTACATTTAAATGTTTGCACAACCAATTAGGCCTGATTTGACACTTGAGAAAAGAGGCTTAAATAATAGTCCAGTCTACACTGTTGTGATCAGGAGTGGATCTAGGCATGGGCACGTACGGGGGGGGGGGGGGGGGGGGGGGGGCGCCCCTTTTCAGGCATGCTAGTGTTAAAAGGGCAACATTTATATAATAAAATGGATTTTAGATTCATGGTGGAAATATGGGTGTTAATATGAATTGTACATTAGTACATATAGCCAGTACCACAACGTGGAGTGGAGGCCATCAAGTTATTGATGTGACAAGTGTATGTCCCCTATGTGACATCCTTGGTAAGAGCCAAATATATTTCTGTAGTCTTCGCTCCATCTAAAACATTATACTTGCCCTCTGTAGTCTTGCCTTAAACGCAGTCATATTTCTCTTATTAGCCTTATTAGCCAGGGATCCTTTTAACTGCTAGTTTAGTTTAGATTCAGGTGACACTTTCTCCCAATTCACCTTTGAAATCTTTAGTACGCCCCAATAATACGCCAATGTGACTTATATGCCTTGAAATGTGTTCTGACACTGGACGGACATCACTATCATATCAGAGAGAGAGAGAGAGAGAGAGAGAGAGAGAGATTGACAATCTAGTGAAGGTCTGCCAGTAGCAACAGGGGGTGAAAGTGTCTCATCTCATTTCCCCTCCTGCTTCCTTGTTCTTTCTTGTGACTCTCTTTCCATTTGGTCTGTCTTTCTCTGATGATTACTATTGTAGCCAGGACCTTGTATCAACAAGGCACATACGTTACCAGTCACAGTAAGCTCGACTGGCTGGGGGTACCTGAGTCCACAGCCAGACTGTGCTGTCGACTCAATCTGGTCTGTAACGCCAAGGAACGGCCCAGAAACCCATTCACATCGGGAGTGTGAAAGGTGTCTTTCTGAAAGAGAGACCAAGAGAGAGAAGAAGAGAAGAAATAAATTCAGTACGCTGTGATTGTTGTCTATAGTGTAAGAACGGTATTGATCAGTGAGATGGAAAGACACGTCAGACAGACAGACAGACAGACAGACAGACAGACAGACAGACAGACAGACAGACAGACAGACAGACAGACAGACAGACAGACAGACAGACAGACAGACAGACAGACGGGTGTGGGACATGACACCTTGACCTGACTCTCTTGCTAATCGAAAACTAATTCTAACTCTCTATCACTCTCTTCTTTATCCGTCTCTCCCCACTTCGCAGCATCACGGACATCATTAAACACACACATGTGCGCGCGCGCACACACACACACACACACACACACACACACACACACACACACACACACACACACACACACACACACACACACACACACACACACACACACACACACACAATCACACCCCTTTCTCCAATTGGCTTTCATCTCCCTCAGCTTTTACAGACGTAAATAAATACCTGTCCCAGTCTCTCACCTCTTTCTGCCTGTCCCGCTATCTATAACCCTGAGGTCCTAATTTCGGCCCTGCTCTCTTACTAAACACAAAGCATCTTTTTCAAAAATTGCAAAACTGATTTTCACGATTCCTTACACAATGAAGCATAGAAGGCCTATAGGTCGACACATGTGCCCCCTTTCTCTCTCCATCACGGTTCTCCTGAGGTGTGCGTGTGTCTTTCTCCTCTCTCCCTCCTTCCCTTCCCCCCTCCCTTGCACCACCCTGTCATCTCCAGTCTTCCTCCCTCCGTCTGTGGAGTGGACTCTCCATTAGTGAAGGTGTCCCCCTCAGGTCGATACTTAGCGGGGCATCGATTGGCAACGCCCACTTCTCTGCAAACATCCAATCAGAGACCTTATGACATGGAGCTGACCTCTGGCCCTGCCAATTGCCACAGAGACGATGGTGTCTCTGTGAAAGTACAGGGATGCGATACTGAAAGAGATAATATGAGCTAGAGAGAGAGTGTGCGTACAGCATTAGTTTTCGCGTTTGTGAAGACAATGATGATGTAGTATTTTATTGTCGATAAAGTTCAGTTGCCCGGGGTGCAGGGAAGGGCTTTGCTTGACCGCAAGACAGACATTAATTTCATGCATTCACTTTGGATGGGCAATCTGTTGTGGTTGGAGGCGTGCAGGGAGGATAGATAAACGCTGTATAGTCAGAATGCTGTCTACGAGTAAACAAAAACGCAAAGCAAAACAAAACCATGGAGACAGACACCACAGGGACTTCAAATGTCATCTAAAGCAATGCAGAAAGTTTAGAAACACTTCATTCGAAAGTGTTATTGGTATATCACCATGGTGTGTTTAGCCAGACTGTCGAATGTACATGCACTGTCGGTGCATGTACTGTAGGTGTTTTGACCACGATGGAGATGCTCCATCTCATACGAAACTGAGCCACGAGAGGCACCAGGGGCGAGCTAAAGTGAGCGGGTTACTGTGCTGAATGGGATGAAGATCGTCTGAGCCAAGTTGGCTCAGAATTGTATATCATGTTGCAGGTCGTGCAATGCATTTTCCCTGCTACCGGCCAGAAAGCTGTGTAAAAACAGTGGCCATCATCAACACGCAGAATAACACCTATACTGGTGAGTCAGTATCTCACCCCATAGTACAACACCTATACTAATCAATATAGTCTGATTAAACGTGATAGTGTCACATTCAATGCATGATAGGGCGTGAAGTCAGTGGACCGCATTCCTTGCAGACAGGGCATTCTGTGCCCCTCAGACAGACACAACTACTGTATAGTGGCTGATGGGGAAGTCCTGTGCAGGGGCGGATGTAACATTTCCCAATTGGGGGGGGGGGTAGGAGAAAATGGTAGGGGGGGGGCAGGACTTTTATTAGGCAAGTAAAGCATCAATAATGACATCAGTTGTTGTTGAAGTTGCAACAGACACACAGCATGCATAAAGCTAAAGGTCTGACCCCGAGAGTTTTCAATGATGAAATGCTGTTGGTTTAGTGGTTCCATAATAATTGTAGTTAATTAGTAGCAGTAGTAGTGTTTCAAATCATTTTAAATATAAGCACTTTAATTTGAAATATCTTGTGTTGTTTTGCATGCCATCATGTTTGGTGGGGCAGACTGGGCATTTAGGAGGGCATTGCCCCCCCCCCCCCCCCCCCCCCCCCCCATGCCCACAGACATGGAGGACGGTCCGTTGTTAAACTGCAGGCCTTCAACAACCTCAGGGAGACTCTGTCAACCCGCTGTGTGGAGAGGAGCTTGCCTACCCAGCCGCTGTCCCCCAATAATGTTAACATGATAGGGAGCATTCAGAGAGCAGCTGGTCAACACCTTCAGGTGGATACCAATTAGCAAGGACATCATTCACGTGTTCCTTCTGCAGGGAAATATAACCATATTATATACTTGCAACAAACACACAGTGGACTGGACATTGTTGAGGGAAGTGCATAGACAGAGAGATAGAGATGGAGATGCAACAGGAGAGATTGTTTTGCTCAGCATTAGTCATTCTTTTTCTTCTCTCCGCCTGTGTCTGTCAGTAAATGGTCTTTGGTCCTATAACAGCCTTTGTCAAAACACGCATCGGTTGGATGTGTGTGTGCTCGCGCACATGCGTGTATGTGTGTGGTGAGGGGGTGGGAGGGGGTAGTGGTCCTAGAGTCTAATTACTGCTCCAACAAACAACCCTCCGTCTCCCCAGCCCTGTAATTACACTTGGCTCAATGCCAGCTGCTTGTCACCTGCCTCTGCTTGCAGATCTCTCCTCTCTGTTCATCTTCTGACCTGACCTTTTCACACTGTAAAAAGTACTAGCATTGACTTTCTCTCCTTTCCTTTCTTGACTAAATCGGGCCAGATAGACTCTCGTCAACAGTCGCATTGTCCACGCGAAGGCTGATATTATCGACACAACTGGTTCGCAACATAGGATCCCCTACATTTGGCAAAGAGAAATCTCTTTATTCGGGTGGGGCCTGGGGCAAATTATTTTCAAAATGGAGGTCGACTCTGCGGCCAAAATGCCAAATGAATGTCAATATGGCTTGAAAATGTTTGAGAACCACTGATCTTAACAACACTATAGCAGACAGCCTAAATAAAACACATCGAGCCTCCAACAGCATTGAGGGTAATCTGCTTGGTCTACCTTAACTCAATTTTAAGGAGCTGCAATGTGATGTGAGACAACAATGCACAATTTACAAATATGTGGTGACTTATTAATAAGTCACCGCATACAGTATAAGTAATGTTTTTGTAAGCATAGGCGGATCATGAAATTAAGGGCCCCTGGGCCACCACCAGCCGAAAGGGTCCCCCTACACCGTAGCATTTTTCTTCCCGGCACAGCGCGTCATTTCAGCAGAATTTACAGCATGGGATTGCTTAAAAATAATAAAGACCGAAAATAAGTGATCCAAATAAATGCACCAAATACCTCAAACACTTGAGGTAAAATTATAGTAAACCCATTGTTAATAACAGCTACAAGTACTGTGTGCGCCACTGTTATTCACCGTTACCCATTTTTTGAGGGGTCCCTGAGTTTGAGCCTCTTAGCGATCACGGGGACACTCAAGCTCAAGGGCCCCCCTAGTTCAGGGGCCCCTGGGCCTGGGCCCAACATGCCCGTTGGATAATCCTTCCCTGTTTGTAAGTAATGTTCAGAATTGAGAAAAAGGAGGCTCGCATATGTTTGGGTAGGACTGTTGTTGATGTGTCGAAATCATGGTGAAAATGCATGTCATACGCATATACTGTAACACAAAAGAGGGGAAATCAAGCAACCCACCTGCATGCTGAACAGTGCAGACACTGGACATCAGAGAATTGGACTATTGCACTGCACACACACACACACACACACACACACACACACACACACACACACACACACACACACACACACACACACACACACACACACACACACTTGGCTTAAAGCCAAAACAAATCACAAGATTTGAAGTGAACTGATGTCATTAAATGACCACTAAGAAATCTTTAAGCCGTGTGAATAGCTTCGGACAAAGTGCGTCAATGCGGGTCAAAACAGGACAACATGCAACAAGAATATCACACCACAGATAATAAACACGCTCTCCCTTCTATATCCAACCATCTTACCAAGGGTTCACAGTATAGACAGCCTATGGTCTCTCAGTGCCTGTTCAGATCAGTACAGTAATTATACCAGCTTGGCTTTACAACTGTAATTAGATACAGGGATCTAAGACAAGGTGACACACAAATGTACTGTATATACCAGGGCTGGGCAATTAATTTTCCCAAGGGGCCAAATGAGATACATAAAATATTGTGGAGGGACAAGACTAAAGGCTGAACTAAAGTCTGCATGATTTTAATTTGATTTCAAGATAAAAAGTAATTTGATGACATTTTAGTCCCACAGATCCCAAAACTTTCTTCAAGATTTCTTTTGTTTTTGTCCACAATTCCAGGCTGGATTTGGGGAAACAAAACAGGACAACAAAAATGACCATTATATTACATTCTCTGATTGAATGTGTACAGTAGATTTTGGGCTAATTCAGATGATGAATATTTTAACTCTTGAGAGTGTAAAAATGAAACCAAATGGACCCGCAAGGGTCCATTTGGTTTCATTTATATGCTCTCAAAGAGTTACATCTGGTTAACCAACTTTCAGTATTTAACTTGGAACTCTCTCAAGGACCACTGGTGGTCCCCGGGCCGGTCAGTGTCAGCCAAAGGGCCGCATTTGGCCCCTGGGCCGCATAATGCCCAGGTATGGTATATACGGTACAGCAATAAATATTCAATGCACGCACCCTCATCATGTAACTTTCTAAAACAATCAGAGTGTAAGGACTAAGCTAGTATCAGGAGGGCACATACATGCTTGACTTGAGAGATAGAGATTAAAAATCTTTGGAAGAGCTGTGATGGGTTATATTTCAAACAGACATGGAATGGATAATAGAGGGAAATGGAATTACTACTGATGTTTAATGAAAACAAATGCAAAGTATTGCATTGTGGATTTCACCTTAAATGTCACCTTAAATTAAAAAAAGAATGTCAGCCTTCGTGATGACAACACTCCTGGTCTATACTGTCATAATTATTACATAATCACCATTCATCATCGGAATTATTTTAGCTAATTGCAATAGCAGGATTGTCAATCGTCATAATTGCTTCCATGATGAAATTGATTTTCAAAACTTTTCCCAAAATATTGGAAACAATATTTACAATTTACAATTTATATACAATTTGAAGCTGTGCCTCCACGCAGCTATGCATGTCCCTACGTAATGTATGTACTGTATGTATATGTATTTGTATACTTGTCCCTTTCAGAACACAGAAATCTGCAACACGGTAAATGTCATCTCCCAACCGTCCACTTCTTGGGTGCGTTACTGGGGATTTGAATTCTCTGAGGACCCCTATAGGGACCATAACACTTTTAATTTCGCAAAGATTCAGGCAGAGCGACACACACACACACACACACACACACACACACACACACACACACACACACACACACACACACACACACACACACACACACACACACACACACACACACACACACACACACACACAGATTAAAACCTTAACATTACCTCCAGTAATTATAGTCAGATAACAGTTCCATCTATATCAGAACATTAATTACAGAGCCAGTCAGTCCACACACACGCCTGTGCACGTAAGTGCGTGTGCGCACACGCACACTCACGCACCCACACACGCACACACGCACACACACACACACACACGCACACACACACACACACACACACACACACAGTCTATCTACAGCATTAATTACATAGTGAGTTGAGAAATTGGACAAGCTGACATTTCAACACACCTCTTATGACATCACCCGAATCTGTGTGTATCTGTATGTGTGCGTGTGTCTGTATGCGTGTGTGTGTGTGTGTGTGTGTGTGTGTGTGTGTGTGTGTGTGTGTGTGTGTGTGTGTGTGTGTGTGTGTGTGTGTGTGTGTGTTGAAGTATCATCTTTGACAGTCAGAGGCGTCACACACCTTACCTGGGGTTGCTGTCAGACATACATGTGAAACTAAAATATACCTCTAGCAACAGAACACATGCGGCCTCTCAGACAAGTAATTTACCAAAGACGTCTGTCTCTGCATACTCAGATAGAAAAGCTGTAATTATAACAGCCCTGTCACAAAGTACTCATGTCAAGAGTTTAACCACAAAGACCAAAGTTCACAAAGGTTTTGATATGAAGCTTTTAGGGAAATCTGTTTTATTTGTGCAGGCTGTGGTATATTGTTAAAGTATACAATACATCTACATCAGTTTTGTAAAGTAAGTTACAAAATATGAAAGAGCCTTACAAATCACTTCCATCCCAGCCAAATACAAATTACAAAATCAACACAAAAATATTTTGCAAAACATTATGCTGAAGCACATGATGGTTCGTCCAACTTCATAAAAAACAGTTCAAATAGTTCAAATAGTTTTTCATTTCAGTATAATCATAAACGTAGACTGCTCTCTACTGGTGCTCTGAAAACACTACAGCACATTGACAGATCAGTTCACACTATTGTGCTTCACTGTCTTGTGGAAGTTCAAATATATTGTGTTATACATCTGTATTACTGAAAAAGAACAAAACATAATGTATTTTCCTTTGTCCTTACTTTGGAGTTTTTACAGTTTATATATATATATATATATATATATATATATATATATATATATATATATATATATATATATATATATATATATATATATATATATATATATATATATGTGTGTGTGTGTGTGTGTGTGTGTGTGTGTGTGTGTGTGTGTGTGTGTGTGTGTGTGTGTGTGTGTGTGTGTGTGTGTGTGCGCAGCGGCTGAGATGAGGATCAGTGTCTCTAAATCTGAGGCCATGGTTCTCACAGTCCAGGTAGGGAATGAGGCATTACCCCAGGTGGAGCAGTTTAAGTATCTCTGGGTCTTGTTCACGAGTGAGGGAGGATGGAGAAGGACATAATGAACCGAATAAAGAACCAATGGTTCGGCAGACCTCATGCACTGAAGAAGGTAGTTGTGGAAACGTTGGTTCATTATTCTCTGAGACCTAATAAATAATCAGCACTTTGGCTACCAGTGTGTGCAGCAAGTCTTTTGTTAAGACTTTTGGAAAACACACATTTCACATGAATCCAATATGTAGTGGGGGGTCCCTGCTCTCTAACACAGTTCTGGAGCAGGTCTGCCTGGTGCTGGTGCTACCAGGACCAGGAGGTTAACAGCACTGATGCAACCAGAAGCAGGAGGCTACTAAGACTTGTAATGTTAACAGCAGTGCCTGTAGGATTAATAGTAGTGCCCGTAGAATTAATAGTAGTGCTTGTAGGATTAATAGTAGGATCAATAGTTTTGACACTGTTGCACAAGTCATCTTTACAGCAGCTTATAGTAGTATTATCAGACAGGCTAATATTCATCAATGCACTCAGGAGGTCCTGCACTTCTCCACACATGCTCTCTGTGGCACAGCCGATCCTGGTCTTGTTTTGGTCCACCACTGTGAATACAAAAATCATATCATATACTGTCTGTGTGTATAATAGTTTCAGAAGATACAAATTATAAACAACTTTTCAGCTGAGGAATGTGAAATATGACATAAAATTAGGGTAAATCTGAGATGCAGTCTTCTGAATCCATGTGGCTTCTCATTACCTGAGATGCAGCGATTCTGATCCGCTACACACGATAAAGATGTCTGTGTGTCGCCGCAGTTCTGTGGATTTGAACAGGTGTAGCATGTCCTACCATTCGGAGTCATGTCAATGTGCATACCTGTAAGTTTTGATATAATTAATAATTCATAACTACCCTGTGTAACATTTACAACTTCAACATTTACGACTTCCCACATGACATAACTGTTACACAAAACTTACATGAATGCATTTCACTTCTTTGCCTTCATTCATAGGGTACAGTCATTAGACAGGACACAGGAGGGAATTAAAGGGGGTAAGAGATAGGGAGTGACACGCAGCAAAGGACGTGGGACTTGGGAGTCAAACTCACGGCACACTGTCCGGCTGGCTTGGCAGCCGAGGTGCAGATGGTTGAGCTAATCCAGGCCAATGCATTTCATTTCTTATATTTAATTTAATGATTTACATGTGACAAGAAGCAACAAAAGAAATAACTGTACATCATCATGTGGCCGGAACCAAAAACTATTGACCACATGAGCATTTTAAACCTATACTAGCAGCAGCATTCACAATTGTGAGCTTGTAGTTCAAGTGGACAATAAACAGGCAGCATGGGAATGTGTCCAGGTAATAGTAGGCTACATACTGTAGATATAAGTTAGACGTAAGGTTATTTTGTGCCCTTTTCTGTCTTGAAAACGCAGTCAATGTTGCCATATAGGACACTGGAACTATTTTATTTAAGAATGAGCAAGTGCATCGGGTGTCATAATGCACAATATTTATAAGATACACCAAATATAAACGTATACTTACCACCTGGATAGTTAACATTGCAGTGGTCAGTGGAACAACACAAGATGTTCTCATGAAAGTAAAGGTCTCCAATGGTTAATGTGCCATTAACACACTGACCAGCTGGCAGGCAGTTCTTCCTGTATGCCGCTGAAAACACACACAATATTAGATACAACCAAATAATGCTTTTAACAGAATACTTGCTCCAGATAATATAAAGTTGCAGTGTTTTATCTTACAAGATAAAACTCCCTTGACCCTTATCCCATAAACTTCTGTTGACCTATTATAACATTTAAAAAAAAAGGGTTAAATATGGCAAATAGGTTTAAGGATAAGGGCTAAGGCAAGATATGACCGTTAGTCTAAATACATCTCTCACGTACTGTTAAATGTCGCAGCTACCGATGCGGTGCAGTGGTGAGAATCAGGACAGATGATATCTGTTTCTAGTTCATTAAAGACGCAGTGTTCCTCAGGTGCTCCATCCCCACATGCCCAACATTTCAGAGCGTCGGCTGTAAGGAAACAGGCAGAAAATATCACCCTCTTTACAGCTGTAAAAACACTGCGCTCCTTGGAGTGGTGGTGAACACAACCATGAGGCCTATCAGGTATTGTTTTACGCCCATTGGTCTAACTGGTCTAACATATATACAGTAATATTGTGATTTATAACAATTATATATGACATTCAAAAAAGACATAATCCATATAGTATTTTTGTAAAGTGAAACATATAGAATTCTGTAATTTATAAGAATATATGACATGCAAAACATATATAGATTCATATTATTTTCTTGTAAAGTGGCTATGAAAGGTGCCACTTTCGAAAGTTCGCATAGAAAGTTTTCTCCATATGACACACACACACACACACACACACACACACACACACACACACACTTACCTTGTGGGAACAGTGTGACCCCAATGATCAAAATGACCAAATGCATGATGTTCTGGACTGAGAGTTCTGACCTGAAAGAGTGGGTAGAGTTACAGCTGTCAGTATGTCTGTATTAAAGCACCCAGATGACCAGGGGTGTAGCTAGCACCAAACATGATGGCATGCAAAACAACCAAAGATGTTTCAAATTAAAGTGCTTATAATTAAAATGATTTGAAACACTACTACTGCTACTAACTAACTACAGTTCATTGACACACTTCGGCTCAGAATGACCATAGACCATTTATTGCAAAGCTTTTGCATGTTAGTATGTAGTATGGCCTCTGCTCGTGTGATATCAAATCTATGTAACGAGACATAGGTCTGATATCACATTTGATATCTCAGATTTCTGTGTCTCGGCATGATTTACTTGCCTAATAAAAGTCCTGTAACCGAAAATGGTATGGGTGCGCCTTCATCGCCCGTGGCGCGAAGCAACACGTGGATGTAACATTTTCCCCCAATTGGGAAATGTGTGTGTGTATCTCCCAATCCCAACCTTATGTCATTGTCCTTGTTGTACATCTATAGATTTATTCTGCAAAGCAATTAATAATGTATTTCTTTATTTAATATTAGAATGTCAGACTGGACCCTGAATAGAGCCTGAATCCTACCTGTTGGGTACACTGCCTGGACCGTGGAGGTAGGAAGCTAGGCCCACATGTATATTGAATGTACATATTGTAATGTGTTGTATCTTGCAGGCTGGACTGCTGACAGTGGTCAACAGGCAGCCATTGCTCCTTTAGTCCATTTTTATTTTGTTCTGTGTGCCTGCCAGTATGGCAGAAGCACACAGTTTGAGATTCGTCAACTTAATCCATAATCATCACACACTCATATTTATATCCGAAATTTTGACCGCTATGGCCGGCCGCACGGTTTGCACAATCCCCGCAATATATACATCAAAACGTGCGGCTCGGCCGGGAAAGATGTGCTTGTGCTTTTCTTTCCGATACGCGTTACCGTGCCAACGTAATTCGCAATAAACGACGCAAAAAATCCCCATTCGAAATGAATGGGGGCACACCGAAAAAATCAGAAAAAGAAGCGCTTATTTGGAGCCACATTACTCTGGCACACTGTGGCGTAGAAACACGATTTTAACCTTAAACAGCAGACGCGGCTGTCGACTTCGTCACGGTTCAGACGGTATTCGAATATGTTGCACGGTTTGTCCGCTATCGCAGTTCAAAGTGTGCATGGTTCGAGAATTTAGCGGAGCATAGAGGCTCGCACGCCCAGTGAGAGAGTGAAACCAGAGTGCGAGATGCAGTGTCTCAAGGTTCCGGTCATGACCGAACAAATCGTCCTCACGGCCACAATATTTGCTTTACACGCGTGGTTTTCGGACATTTTGTAGACAAACTTCTCGCCTTTCACCCAATGTGACCAACAAAGCCCAGTCAGGTACAGAACCGGTCCTACGGGCCTCAGAGCGAGATGACGTAACCTCCCGTCTCCATATTAATTACATTGTAATGTGCTCCATTTTGGCGTCTGACGTTTCTTTTCAAACGCAAATTCTTAAATCGCTCTCACGACCACTTTTATCGTACCAATACCACGATCGCACACAAGATACCTAATTGAGTCGGGATGCCCACATCGAAAAAAGTAATCGCTTACAAGTTTTCGTTTTCGCGTGAGAGGCATTTGTTTGCGGCAAGTCCCGCCCATTGACTCCCTGTTTAACGAAGGAGCCAAAGTGCCTGAACTGATGCAGGTACGACAGCTGTAACAGATTAAGCCCTAATTAGCTGGCTGCCACTAGAGCTATAAGACCTCAATGAGTTGGTCTGAAAAGACCTTGTGAGCTTGTAGATCTGCAAAATCTACAAATAGGCTTTATACACAACAACAAACCAAATGTACCCTAGGTTATAGGTTTCATATGTAACCAAATGGACCGCTGAGGACTCCCATATGAAAACCCCCTTTCACAATCAATACAGCGAAATATGTAATGCTTATCCACCTGGCAAGCATGTTAGCATACGATGTTAGCATGAGGTTGTGTTAACATAGCATTAGCATATTAGCATGCTATGTTAGCATAGCCTGTTAGCATGCTAACTGCCGCAAAAGGTTACACACACTTGGCGAGTGGCAGGCACAGAGTAAAATTTCTTAGAAATTTTGTTATTTTGTTTTATTTGTTTGTTATGCTGCTCTAGTGCCTCCACTGTATGCCTACAGTTTTTAAAAGTAAACCCCTCCACTGTAGCTCTTACTTATGATCACGGTGTGCCACCGCCCACACTTCTAGTGTGTCTGTGTGTTTTCCATACTAACAGTAACAGTTAGAGCCGAACAGGTCTTAGAGCCGTTCAATTTGTAGTGGTTTGCAGTATTCTAAAAGAAGTGTTGTATTGTGTCACCCGCTCAAGTAATTGGTCTACTTTTAATGTGCTTACTTTTATTTTTACATGACATTGTGAATAAAGGGCAACATCAATTGTACACACAGAAGCCTCCGCCTGTCCATCTAAAGTACCTTGCATGGGGAATGATATTTGTGACACAGAATATTGAACTGGGGTCTCTCACCCTCCTTGAGAGTGGCGTAATCATATTGGTTACTATTTCAATTGCCAAAGTATTATTAGGGTGCATCCTGTCACACACACACACACACACACACACACACACACACACACACACACACACACACACACACACACACACACACACACACACACACACACACATATATATATATATATATATATATATAACTAAACAACACTGGTCAAATGCATAAACATCTAAAAGTTAAAGTCTTAAAAAGACAAAAAAGTTGCGCGCACACTGGTAGTGCCAATTATTAGGACGCAGCGAATAATGAACCAATGTTTCAACAGACCTCATGGGCTGAAGAAGGTAGTTGCCGAAACGTTCGTCCATTATTCTCTGAGACCTAATAATTAATCAGCACTTTGACTACCAGCGTGTGAGGCCAGTCTTTTGAAAAGACACATTTAACATGAATCCAATATGTATTGGTGGTCCCTGTTCTCTAACACATTAAGGGGGTCTCCTTGGACTGAAAAACAACATGTCCACTACCAAGATCTGGAGGTCTGTCTGGTGCTGGTGCTACCAGGACCAGGAGGTTAACAGCACTGATGCAACCAGAAGCAGGAGGCTACTAAGACTTGTAATGTTAACAGCAGTGCCTGTACGATTGACACTGTTGCACAAGTCATCTTTACAGCAGCTTATAGTAGTATTTGCAGACAGGCTAATATTCATCATTGCGCTCAGGAGGTCCTGCACTTCTCCACACATGCTCTCTGTGGCACAGCCGATCCTGGTCTTGTTTTGGTCCACCACTGTGAACACAAAAATCAAATCATATTGGCCCACTGTCTGCCTGTGTAATAGTTTCAGAAGATACAAAATATAGGTAACAACTTTTCATCTGAGGAATGTGAAATATGAAAATTAGGGTAAATCTGAGATGCAGTTTTCTGAAGCCATGTGGCTTCTCATTACCTGTGATGCAGCGATTCTGATCCCCTACACACAATAAAGATGTCTGTGTGTCGCCGCAGTTCTGTGGATTTGAACAGGTGTAGCATGTCCTACCATTCGGAGTCATGTCACTGTGCATATCTGTACGTTTTGATACAATTAACAATAATTCATAACCACCCTGTATAACAGTATAGCTTCAACATTTACAACTTCCCACATGACATAACTGTTACACAAAACTTACATGAATGCATTTCACTTCTTTGCCTTTATTCATAGGGTACAGTTATTAGACAGGACACAGGAGAGAATTATACTGAAGGGGGAGAGATAGGGAGTGACACGCAGCAAAGCTGGATGTGGGACTTGGGAGTCAAACTCACGGCACACTGTCCGACTGGCTTGGCAGCCGAGGTGCAGATGGTTGAGCTACTTGTCCAGGCCAATGCATTTAATTTCTTATATTTGATTTAATGATTTACATGTGACAAGAAGCAACAAAAGAAATAACTGTACATCATCAGGTGGCCGGAACCAACAACTATTGACCACATGAGCATTTTAAATGTATACTAGCAAACAAAAGTTAAGTGCATAAGGTGCCAAAACATAATCTCCAACATACTGCACAATCTTTATAAGACACACCACATATAAACCTATATACTTACTATCTGTATAGTTAACATTGCAGAGGTCAGTTGAACAACACAAGATGTTCTCATTAAAGTAAAGGTCTCCAATGGACACTGTGCCATTAACACACTGACCAGCTGGCAAACAGCTCTTCCTGCCATACGCCACACTGTATGTCTCTGAAAACACACACAATATTAGACGCAACCAAATAATGCTTTCAACAGAATACTTGCTCAAGATAACATGAAGGTGCAGAGTTTTATTTTACAAGATAAAACTCCCTTGACCCTTATCCCATAAACTTCTCTGCCATATTTTACTATTTTGAAAATCATTTTAAAAACCGATCAAATAGCTAATCTACAAGCTCACGACCTGCCATAGATTGAACTAGTTGACCTATTATAGAATTTAAAAAAGGTAAAATATGGCAAATACGTTTAAGGATAAGGGCTAAGGCAAGATATGACCGTTAGTCTACAGTACATCTCTCACGTACTGTTAGATGTCACAGCTACCGATGCGGTGCAGTGGTGAGAATCAGGACAGATGATTTCTTTTTCTACTTCATCAATTTCGCAACGTTCCTCAGGTGCTCCATCCCCACACGCATAACATTTCAGAGCATAGGCTGTAAGGCAACAGGCAGAAAATATCACCCTCTTTACACAACCATGAAGGCCTATCAGGTATATACAGGTGTTTTATGTCCATCGGTCTAACTGCAGTGCCAGAGGTTAGCTGTCCACAGACACACTTGACTGACACCTGTCAAAAAATCCTATAGGATTCCAATAGAAAAGTCCTATCAAATTTTGGAACAATCCTATTAGACTTCCAATTCCCATTCCAGTATTCCACCCTCTGTGTGTATTGTAATACACTATGTAGGTCTCCACAAACACAAACATACGCACGCACGCATGCACGCACACACCGATTTTTTTTTTCTATGTGGACTCTTGAAAGTGGCACCTTTCATATAAAAGAATAAAGTTAATATAATGTAAAGTAATGTTAATTATATATGTAAAGTAAAACATATATAATATTGTGATTTATAAGAATTATATATGACATTCAAAAAGACATAAGATCAATATAGTATTTTTGTAAAGTGAAACATATTATTATTTATAAAAGTAAGTTAGTAATTTATAAAAAAAAAAATAATAATTATGACATGCAAAACAGATATAAGATCTATAGTATTTTTTGTGTAAAGTGGCTTTCAAGAGTTCACTTAAAGTAATTTTCCATATGACACACACTTACCTTGTGGGAACAGTGTGACCCCAATGATCAAAATGACCAAATGCATGATGTTCTGGCCTGAAAGAGTGGGTAGAGTTACAGCTGTCAGTATGTCTGTATTAAAGCACCCGGCTGACTACTTCTCCTGACTACTTGTGAAGAAACCACACATCACTGGTCTATTTATTGGCCTGTACCTTGTGATGTTTACCTTTCTCGTGAAAGCAATTCAGGGTGTGACATGTGATGCTTAATAGACATTACATGGCTTGAATGAATGCTCCAATCAGAACCCAGCGGAAGAGCATTGTGCTCGAAAGGTCACTCACCTTTATGGTGCAATAAAAGGTACCAGCATAACATGGGTGACATAACATAGTTGACATATTTACTATTCTCAGGTATGAAATCAACATGACTGGCTATCACCCTACACCACATGGCATTTTACAGAAAGATACTTCTAGATACTTTTTTTAAATTAGTTATTTATTATGAAACTATACTAACACTGTAGACATCTTAAACGTTTACACCAGACTTTCACCCTACTTTATGTGAAATAACTAAAAAAGAGAAGATAACTCATACCTGTGGCTTTCCCAAACTTTTCAACAGGAGGAAATGACATCCATAGACAGATTATGAAATTATGGGCCCCTGGGCCGCGGCCAGCCAAAGGGCCCCCCTACACTGGAGCATTTTCTTCCTGACGCGGCGCACGGGCATTTCAGCAGAATTTACAGCATGGGATTGCTTGAAAATAATAAACACCGAAAATAACTAAACCAAATAAATGCAAACAACAACACTTAGTAATTTGCTTGTTTGGGGGTTATTTTATTGCCACAAAATAAATAAACCCATTATAAATAACAGTGAAAATGACTGTGTGTGCCACTTTTATACCCCATTTCCCCTTTTTTTTTGGGGGGGGGGGGGGGGGGGGGCTGAGCTTGAGCGGTGGTTTGCAGTGATATTGTAAAATAAGTGTTGTATTGTGTCACCCGGTCAAGTAATTGGTCTACTTTTAATGTGCTTACTTTTATTTTTACATGACATTGTGAATAAAGGGCAACATCAATTGTACACACAGAAGCCTCCACCTGTCCATCTAAAGTACCTTGCATGGGGACTGGTATTTGTGACACAGAATGTTGAACTGGTTACTATTTCAATTGCCAAAGTATATATACTGTATATACACTAAAAGACTATTTCTTTCTTTTGTATAAACAGGGAAATGCATAAAGACTGCATAAACATCTAAAAAGTCTAAAAAAAAAAAAAAAAAAAAAAAAAAATCATGCACAGTCGCACACACTGGTAGTGCCAATTATTAGGACACAGACCTAATAAATAATCAGCACTTTGGCTACCAGTGTGTGAGGCCAGTCTTTTGAAAAGACACATTTAACATGAATCCAATATGTATTGGTGGTCCCTGTTCTCTAACACATTAAGGGGGTCTCCTTGGACTGAAAAACAACATGTCCACTACCAAGATCTGGAGGTCTGTCTGGTGCTGGTGCTACCAGGACCAGGAGGTTAACAGCACTGATGCAACCAGAAGCAGGAGGCTACTAAGACTTGTAATGTTAACAGCAGTGCCTGTAGGATTAATAGTAGTGCCCGTAGGATTAATAGTAGGATCAATAGTTTTGACACTGTTGCACAAGTCATCTTTACAGCAGCTTATAGTAGTATTTGCAGACAGGCTAATATTCATCATTGCGCTCAGGAGGTCCTGCACTTCTCCACACATGCTCTCTGTGGCACAGCCGATCCTGGTCTTGTTTTGGTCCACCACTGTGAACATAAAAAAAAAACATATTGGCCTACTGTCTGCGTGTGTAATAGTTTCAGAAGATAAAAAATATAAACAACTTTTCAGCTGAGGAATGTGAAATATGACATAAAATTGGGGTAAATCTGAGATGCAGTCTTCTGAAGCCATGTGGCTTCTCATTACCTGAGATGCAACGGTTCTGATCCGCTACACACGATAAAGATGTCTGTGTGTCGCCGCAGTTCTGTGGATTTGAACAGGTGTAGCACTTTCTACCGTTCCCAGTCATGTCAATGTGATTATCTGTAAGTTTTATATAATTATTTAACAATAATTCACAACTACCCTGTGTAACAGAAAAATAATAGCAGCAGCATTCACAATTGTGAGCTTGTAGTTCAAGTGGACAATAAACAGGCAGCATGGGAATCTGTCCAGGTAATAGTAGGCTACATAGTGTAGATATAAGTTAGACGTAAGGTTATTTTGTGCCCTTTTCTGTCTTGAAAACGCAGTCAATGTTGCCATATACGACCCTGGAACTATTTTATTTAAGAATAAGCAAGTGCATCGGGTGTCAAAATGCACAATCTTTATAAAACACACCACATATAAACGTATACTTACTATCTGTATAGTTAAGATTGCAGAGGTCAGTGGAACAACACATGATGTTCTCATAAAAGTGTTGGCCTCCAATGGACACTGAGCCATTAACACACTGATCAGCTGGCAAGCAGTTCTTCCTGTTATACGCCACAGTGTATGTCTCTGAAAACACACACAATATTAGACACAAAATAATGCCTTCAACAGAATACTTGCTCAAAATAACATAAAGTTGCAGATTTTCATCTTACAAGATAAAACTCCCTTGACCCATGATCCCATAACCTTCTCTGCCATTGTTTTACTATATTGAAAATCCTTTTAAAACAGGTCAAATAGCCAATCCACAACCAGCCATAGATTGAACTAGTTGACCTATTATGACATTTATAAAAGGTAAAATATGGCAAATAAGTTTAAGGATAAGGGCTAAGGCAAGATATGACCGTTAGTCTACAGTACATCTCTCACGTACTGTTAGATGTTGCAGCTACCGATGCGGTGCAGTCGTGAGAATCAGGACAGGAGATTTCTTTTCCGAGTTCATTAAAGTCGCAGCGTTCCTCAGGTGCTCCATCCCCACATGCCCAACATTTCAGAGCGTCGGCTGTAAGGAAACATGCAGAAAATATCACCCTCTTTACAGCTGTAAAAACACTGCGCTCCTTGGAGTGGTGGTGAACACAACCATGAGGCCTATCAGGTCTTTTTTTATGCCCATTGGTCTAACTGCAGTGCCAGAGGTTAGCTGTCCACAGGCAGACATACTGACTGACCCTAGTCAAAAATCCTATAGCATTCCAATAGAAAAGTCCTATCAAATTTTGGAACAATCCTATTAGATTTCCAATAGGAATCCAATAGGATTCCAATCGAATCCTATAGGATTTCCCCCCAAAAAAATCCCCCAAGATCTTATAAGATCCTATAAGAATCCTATAGGATTCCTATAAGATCTAATAAGATCCTATAGGATTCCTATAGGATTCCTATAAGATCTAATAAGATCCTATAGGAATCCTTTAGGATTCCTATAAGATCGAATAAGATCCTATTGGATTCCTATTGGAAATCCAATAGGATTTGTTCCAAAATCTGATAGGATTTTTCTATTGGACTTTTCTAAAATCCTATAGGATTTTTTGACTAGGGGATGGACAAATGGACATGAGCAAAAACGTAGTCTTCATCTATATGTCCTGTCCAGCAAGTAAGTATGTGACCCAACCACAGACTGAAATGTACTCAGTATTCCTCCCTCTGTGTGTATTTGTACAGTAATACACGCACATACACACCGATTTTTTTTTTCTATACGGACTCTTGAAAGTGGCCCCTTTCTCACACACACACACACACACACACACACACACACACACACACACACACACACACACACACACACACACACACACACACACACACACACACACACACACACACACACACACACACACACACACACACACACACTTACCTTGTGGGAACAGTGTGACCCCAATGATCAAAATGACCAAATGCATGATGTTCTGGACTGAGAGTTCTGACCTGAAAGAGTGGGTAGAGTTACAGCTGTCAGTATGTCTGTATTAATAAAGCACCCAGCTGACTACTTCAACTGACTACTTGTGAAGAAACCACACATCAGTGGTCTCTGCTTCGGCATGCGCCTCTTTATTGGTCTGTACCTTGTGCTGTTTACCTTTCTCGTGGAAGCATTCAGGGTGTGACATGCGATGCTTAATAGACATTATTACATGGCTTGAATGAATGCTCCAATCAGAAGCCAGCGCTCTGGTCACGTGAGCATTAACATAACTATAACTCACAGCTCCGCTCCATATCTGACGGCGGCATAATCAAGGTCTCCAAAGTGCAAACAGCTGTGCTAATAATTATTAGCATGTTTGCACTTTGGAGACCTCAGGAGGAAGAGCATTATTAGTAATAATGCTCTTCCTCCTGTCTGAGGAACAGGATTATTATAGTTATGGATTTTTCATTTTAGTTTAGTTTTAGTTAGTTTTTACTCTTTCTTTTTTAATTTAGTTAGTTTTAATTAGTTTTTAGGGTGCATTTGCTAGTTTTTATTTAATTTTTGTATTTTTGTAAAATGTTTTAGTTTTAGTTTAGTTTCAGTTTTAGTTTCAGTTTTTTTTTTCATACCATACTTTTGGTCTGTGATGTAGATAGGTGCTACAAGCTGCCGTGTCTTATTGTATGACGCTGAAAACTGCTGTAAAAAGTTTATAAAAAGTTTATATTATAAATGTCTGAAAGTCATATACATATTGATAAAAAACGATAACTGAGGGTATTTTGAGAATGATTTTTAGTTAGTTTTGTGAACACACAATGCAGGTATAGTTTAGTTATAGTTTTTTAATTTATTTGTAGCCTAGTTTTTATTTAGTTTCAGTTAACAGATTTTTTTTTTTTTTAGTTATCGTTTTTTACTTAGTTTTAGTTAACTATAAAAACCCTGCTGAGGAAGAGCATTGTGCTCGACACGTCACTCACCTTTATGGTGCAATAACAGGTACCAGTATAACATAGTTGACATATTTCTCAGGTATAAAATCAACATGGGTGGCTATCACCCTACACCACATGGCATTTTTACAGAAAGATACTTCTAAATATTCAATATTATTATTTTTTTTAATTTAAAGTTATTTATTATGAAACTAGTAGTAAACCTGTTGACTTAAACGTTTACACCAGACTTTCACCCTACTTTATGTTAAATAACAAAAAAGGGAAGATAACTCATACCTGTGGCTTTTCCAAACTTTTCATCAGGAGGAAATGAAATGATGACATCAGCTGGAGCAGGTCATGTGATTTGGAAATAACACACCTCCTTGCGAGGGGGTTTTGTGATGGGTAACTTAGTTGACAGTGATTTCCCGTACACAGACAAAATGTGTTATTTTTCAGATTATATTTGATATATTCCAAAAAGAATCATATCTAACAGGATTAGCCTAACTTTAAATTTTGATTAAATTCATTTAATTATTGTTTAACTAAATACAAAGTGGTTGTTGTTACATTCGGACAGTTATTTAGTTGACATTTTAGTGATATTCATCCATTTTGTATTAATAACTGACTGCTTTCATAGTATGACTGCTTTCATAGTATTAATGATCATAATGACCATAAAAAGCTTTATTTTTTTACTTTTAATGCAAACACATGCTAGATATATCCCATGGACATGAAAAGTCCCGCAATTTGATATCGAGCCATTTAGTTCCAGCACGCCGTTAGTGGGTCCATTTGGTTAGCTACGTATTTTGTTTGTTTACATGCCGTTGCCATTCCAGTGATGAATGTAAAAACTCATGAGAGTGTGAAACCAAATGGACCCTTGCAGGTCCATTTGTTACAACCAGTTACATCTGGTTAACGAACTCTCCGTCATTTAGCCTGGGGACCACCTGGGTCCCTGTCAAGGACCACTGGTGGTTCTCGGACCACTGGTTGAAAACCACTGATTTAAGCCATGTATAATGATTTAAGACATGTAATAACTGATATCCCTTACTTAATGACTGTTAATCATCAATGTCTCCACCAATGACTTTCAACAGGTTATCTCTATTCATCAAGCTATCCCTATAGTGCGAGTGTGTGTCAGAAATCAAATGCTTATTCTCCGCAGATTAATTGTTGCTGCTGTCTCCAAATAAGGAAGGACTACAGCAGCAACTTGATCTCCTACACAATTTCTCCCAGATATGGGCCCTGACAGTTAACCTAACCAAGACCAAAATCATGATATTTCAAAAACGATCCAATTGCCAAAACCACCATTTCTTGCTAAACACAGTCCCATTAGAACAAATAAAGGACTATACCTTGGCCTAAACATCAGCAGCACAGAGAATTACAACCAAGCTGTAAAGGACCTGAGAGACAAAGCAAGAAGAGCCTTCTAGGCCATCAAAAGAAACATCAAAGTACATATCCCAATTAAGACCTGGCTTAAAATCCTTGACTCTGTTATAGAACCAGTTTCCCTATATGGCTGCGAAATCTAGGGACCATTAGCACCAGACTACGACCTTGAAAATGGGATAAACACCAAACCAAGACCCTACACACTGAATTCTGCAAATCCATTCTCCGGACCCAGCAGAAAACACCAAATAATGCATGCAGGGCAAAATTAGGGCGATACCCACTTAATAATTAAAAAAGTTCTACAACCACCTCAAAGAAAGTGACAGAGACTTCGAGATCATGAGAAACAACGAAAAACTCCCATATCTGCTAGGCGAAGTACAACAATGTGCAAACGCAGCAAGATTCGTGATGTGCTGCAATAAATGAAGGATATCAAATGGAACACAACCACCCTGAAGAATAAACATTGTATTGTACTCTTACACCCTACATCGATTGATCTAAGCATATAGAAATTTGTTTTCAAGACGACCTCCATATTCTTAACTTTTGTATTGATACATTGTTGTACTGTTGTATTACGCTTCCCTGCTTCTGTTATATTGTGTTTTCTTGTTATATTGTATTCCTTGTTATGTTCTTGCTTTGGCAATGTAAACATATGTTTTGTCGTGCCAATAAATCCATTTGAATTGGAAAATTGAATTGTGTGTGTGTGTGTGTGTGTGTGTGTGTGTGTGTGTGTGTGTGTGTGTGTGTGTGTGTGTGTGTGTGTGTGTGTGTGTGTGTGTGTGTGATAGCTAAATAACAACTCAAAGAGAAATCTAATTCCCCAACATTATGAGGGCTGTGCGCTTCTTTCAGACTCATGCCTTTTTCATGTACAGTACAATGGTGAAGTTAGTTTGCGCTTGGAAATTCTCCCTGTTAAAACATGTTGGTGTGTCAATACATTCACAGGACAATGTGACATCACAATAGCCTGTTCATATATTCACAATAGCCTGTTCATATATTCAAACTGGTAAGGTCCTAGTTGGGACATATACCTTTACAACACCCTTATGTAAAGACACTACTTTTTGCTGTGACTTGTAAAGTAACTCTTTACATTTTCCGATTCAGTAATGTCTTACACTTACTGTGTTTTCAATTGGTGAGTTAGTTGTAACCCACCTAACATAATGTAATAATAATAATAATAAAAGTCTCCTTCTGCCTATATGCCATGTAAACTGGCTTCCCATCATCATAATGATGATGATTGGTCAACATAGCATAACATAACATGTATTGTATTTGCACATGCAGACCCAAACTTGCAGATCCAAACTTTTAATATGTCCCCTAATGTGCAGTATCACTATAATTAAGCAAGTATTTTTGCTGTATTACAGATAATACCACAACTTGTAACGTGGTACTCTCTGATAGGGCAGTAAGCACTGCAAGGCTTCAGGGCACAGTTAATTCCTCCTTTTTGTTTACCATATACACAAATGACTATGTCAGCTCAGTCAACAGTCTGTGACAACACTGTTATCCTTAGTCTACTCACAAGTGAAGGTAACAACAACTGTAATGTTTAACCCTCCAAGGCCCGGACTTATTTCTACTTGAAAAAAACTGTTTTCAACCTTACTACTAGGTTGTACTACCATGTTCTATTAAAAAAAGCAAAAAATATACTTTTTTGAAACATATTTTATTTATGCTAAATAATTAATTATAATACATTAAAATAAATTGGGGATATATTCTAATATAATGAATGTACATGTTTTATCTAGACATTCTAATGTCTAGATAGCCTCTGTGGGGTTTTTTTTATGCAAATACCATGACCAATTTCAATTCCAATTCTAAACAATCAACCTTAACCATGCTATTTATGTGAAAAAATATAAAAAATAATAATAATGATAACATTTTTTAAATAATTAAAGGGTTAATGTTGCTAAAAAAAAAAGCAACACTGGGCCTTCTAGGGTTAAAGGCAAATCTGAGATCCTTAGATGAGCTAAAATAGTAGACATCTTGGGTGTGGTAGCCTATGTCTCATCGGGCCCCTCCCCTGTACTATAGCCTGAGTATAGGCTAATCGCCATATCAGGCAATAGGCTCCATGCTGTAAATAAGTTACAAGCATTCCTTTGTCCCTCTGTCAATCACACTCCTTAACAGAGTTGTTGCAGAGGGCAGGAGTAGGTTCTGAGGTGATGCTGTTCTTTTCCAGGTATATTGGTTGTGTGCATGGTATGAGTCACATGTACAGTACCGCTATTGTGTTGTAATGCTGCAATACATCACATATATAAAACATAGTCACAACAATCATATGTAAGTAAGAATGCAACAGTGGAATATAAAACAGTTGCCTATGCATATACATTAAAGCGTGACTGTTATTGCTAGCTTCTAATCTACACATTACGTTATTCAAATTCATAAAACTGATTACATTACAAATTAAATGAAAGAAATCAAGCTGTCGACACTCACATATGCAGTAATCAGGCTAGAACTGTGTGACTTTTGCTCCCACCTGCTCCCATCCCTTTGTTCACATCAAATGTACTAGACCATGGGTTGTGGCACTCACAGAGACACACCCTGTGTAACCTCAGAAGCAGCCTTGCCTGCCTCTGATGAAGGACATTTATTTGAATGTGTTTGAATGAGTGTTGATGTCAAAGTCAACAGTATTTCCATGGGCAAGCACACTAGCAGATGTTTGATCAAAATAAACATTAAACAATATTGTACTGTAAAAGGCATTCTTACCTTAATCTTAGTTTTTCTTTCAGCCCCTAATGTTATTTCTTTTTTAAGTGTATTTTTGTTGTACAACGTATTACAGAGTATACAGCTAACACCGCCACATGTGACGTTTAACTTGGCATTCCTGATAGGACAGTATTGTAAGCAGTACAGTTCCCCTCCAGGGGACAGTTAGTTCCTCCCTTTTAGCCCCTAATGTTATTTCTTTCTTAAGTGTATTTTTGTTGTACAACGTATTGCAGAGTACACAGCTAACACCGCCACAGGTGACGTTTAACTTGGCATTCCTGATAGGACAGTATTGTAAGCAGTACGGTTCCCCCCAGGGGACAGTTAGTTCCTCCCTTTTGTTTACCCTACTCACTCACGTTCTGCTGGTACTACTAACACGAGTTCGATCCTGTTTAGTAACATGAGTTACTATAAGGTAACATAGGTAGGCATAGCTGCAAGGTCTCACCCTTTGTATGGTAGTCTCACACTTTGTGCACCCTGTGTATATTTTCATTTGAAAGATAAGTCAAGTGTTTATAATATGCGTTCATCAAACAATAGGGGAGCTTGTGCATAAATTTCAGCTGCCTGCAGTAGCTAACCATGCTAGGGCCCTGATGAGTGCTATACTGGGGATGTGACCAGCCTATATCTAAGTTTCAATGAGTTTCTATTTATAGTGAGTCAATAGACTATGTGACAATCGGGTGTAGTCTGGTTAGTGCCCCAGTCTGTGTCCTCCGTGAGGAGGAAGCCCAGCAACAACCCTTGGTGAGACCTTTAGGAGGGCCATTATGATTCACTGCTGCTGAATGAAAATTAATGTCTGGTGCAGCGCATCCTGTAGGTCCTGTGCCTGGTGAGAGCAGGAGCAGACCTGGTGAGACGTAGGAGGGGCCTGGACAGGAGTCAACCCACACAGCCCAGTCCTACCATGTGCCAGATTTGGTTCTCCCAGTGTGTCCAGTGGTCCAGAGTAGTTCTGGAGCAGTGGATTGTGTGGCCTTGGGTCCTTTCCCTAGTGGAGTGATCGAGGGTAGCTACTGGGACATAAGTCGGGACTGATCAACCCCGGCTGAGTTGCCTGAGTGAGGGGTAATATGTTGCGAGACCCGAAAGCCGGATGACCTTGGGATACATCACTGAGGATACGTCCCAGTTGCAATGTATCTTTAAGTTGTAATAGGCATATAGAATGGGATGAAAATGTGGTTATTTGGTGCGTATTTGTATGCTGCAGCAGGGTTCTCTGGGGTCCAAAAAATTTTCTTTCAGGAAACAAAATAAAGAAACTATGAGCCTTAAATTACTGAAAATGCAGATACTGTATTAGCGCCCAATGAGGGCAAGAATAAACATGGACATACGATAACCATCGGACATACACAAATCAACACAAACACATTAATGAACACCCAAATCAAATAATATACAGCATATGCCATATGTGTTCAACTGTGCGTCCATTTGGTTTTATTTTTCACTCTCAAAGCACGTGTTTTAGGAAGTAGTGCTGCAGCAACAGCATCAGGGCATTGCCATCTTAGACTAGACTCAAGCATTGGGTCCATCTTAGACTAGACTCAAGCATTGGGTGCATTCCATCATAAATGCCAAGCAATAACAGGAAAGAGATGTTTTTTTTTTTTTTAAATATATATTTGTGCGCCCATTATTTGATATTAGTATAAACAGTTTTAAACCAATAGTTCTCAGAGATACTGCAGGAGAACCTCCAAATCTTTGTGTGATAGGAACCTTTTTCTATATCTGAACTGCAAGCTCAAAACACAAACCACATGTGATGCATTGTGAGTTTGTCTGTAGAAAGGGAAAAGAGCAGACCAAGTACCAAAACATCTTGATGGTTCAATGTGGTTGAACGTCTGAAAACGTCTATGAATCCAATATTTACTGGGGGTTCTCACTGGACTGGAAAACGTTCAAACCACTACTTTAAACAACATGGCCCTAGCAAGATTTGGAGGTCTGTCTGGTGCTACCAGAAGAAGGCTAACAGCACTGATGTAACCAGTAGCAGGAGGCTATCAGAACTGAT
This sequence comes from Benthosema pterotum, assembly GCA_039105355.1. Taxonomy (NCBI): domain Eukaryota; kingdom Metazoa; phylum Chordata; class Actinopteri; order Myctophiformes; family Myctophidae; genus Benthosema; species Benthosema pterotum. The sequence goes on along the minus strand of CM076969.1, from coordinate 16,590,302 downwards.
GTAAGCAGGAACAGGAGGCTAACAGCACTGACAACCAGAAGCAGGAGGCTTGTAAGATTGAACAGCAGTGTAAGGTTAACAGCAGTGCCTGTAGGATTAATAGTAGTGCCTGTAGGATTAATAGTAGTGCCTGTAGGATCAGTTGTAGGATCAATAGTTTTGACACTGTTGCACAAGTCACCGTTACAGCAGCTTATAGTAGTATTTGCAGACAGGCTAATATTCATCATTGCGCTCAGGAGGTCCTGCACTTCTCCACACATGCTCTCTGTGGCACAGCCGATCCTGGTCTTGTTTTGGTCCACCACTGTGAACACAAAGAATCATATTTCTGTCACAAGATAAAAATAAAAACATTTCAGTGGAGAAATGAAATATGACATACGGTTTACTATAGGGGAGTGGTTTTCAACCCTTTTCATACCAGGGCTCACTATTTATTCTGCATTTGAGCCACGGACCAGAATTTGAGGACATTTTAGACCCCAAAACTACAGGTTTCTTTGGCTTTTGTCCACAATTCCAGGCTGGATTTCGGAACAGTCAAACATACAGACCAAAATTACCATTAATCTTCTACATTCTCTGCTTCTGTGCACTTGGGCTAATTCAGATGATGAATATTTTAACTCTTGAGAACATAAAATTAAATCAAATAGGGTCCATTTGGTTTAAGAAAGAGTTACATCTGGTTAACCAACTTCATTTAGCCTCGGGACCACTTGGAACCCTCTCAAGGACTACTGGTGGTCCCCGGACCACTGGTTGAAAACCACTGCTATAGGGTAAATCTGAGAGCAGTCCTCTGAAGCCATCTGGCTTCTCATTACCTGAGATGCAGTAGTCCTGGTCTCCTACACATGCTATAGATGTCTGTGTGTCGCTGCAGTTCTGTGGATTTGTACAGGTGTAGCACGTCCTACCGTTCTCACACAAGTCAACGTGACTATCTGTAATTTTTGATATCAATATTTAAAAATAATGCATAATCAAACACCCTGCACAGCATGACAACTTATTTACAACAACTACTGCACAAACCGTAATGCATTTCATTTCATGTAGGTAGGTATGTTTAAAATTTCACAAACAAAACCAAACATATTTTCCTTCAGACTGCCCAATCCCATTGGTTAATCTGTAAGACACCATAGGTGGTGGTATGCATGTAGGTACTTACAGTCTGTATAGTTAACATTGCAGAGGTCAGTGGAACAGCACATGATGTTGTCATAAAAGTGTTGGTTTCCAAAGTACACAGAGCCATTAACACACTGATCAGCTGGCAAACAATTCTTCATGTTATACATCACAGTATGGTCACCATGCAGATTCACTGAAAACAAACACATTATTAGATCCAACCACATAATGCCTTCATCATAAAGTATTAGAATATCTGCTCAGGATAATAGCGAAAGGTGACCTTCAGAGTTTTATATTACAAGATGTAATGCAAAAATATATCAAACTTTTGATCAAATCTAATTTAAAACATTTCTGTTGAATTGTTAAAATGGGCAATATACAATCCTACAAGGACATAGCTTAATTGATCAAACTATTAATCAAATCTAATTTTAACATTTTTGTTGAATTGTTCAAATAGACAATGTACAACGCTACAAGCACACAGCTTAATAGATCAAACCTTTAATAAATTCTAATTTTAAAATGTTTGATGTAAGTTTATGGATGTGTTTTAAGCTAGAATCTCTCACGTACCTTCAGTTTTCGTAACCACCAATGCGGCACAGTGGTGAGACCCAGGACAGACTATTTCTTTTCCTAGTTCACCAGAGTTGCAGCGTTCTCTAGGTGATCCGTCCCCACATGCATAACATTTCAGGGAATATGCTGTAAGCATAAAGTAAAAGGCAGAAAATATCTCAGTGTTTACACCAAAAATGAAAATGTTTAAATTGGTTAAGGTTTAACCTTAAACAATTTAATCATGTAACATTTTATATACAGAAGACGTCCTTCCATCTTCATCTGCTTATCCGAGGTCGGGTCGCGGGGGCAACGGTTTTACCAGAGAGCTCCAGAGGAGCAATGAGCGACCTCCGGAGGGATCCTGAGACAATCCAAGGCCAGAGAGTCGATGTGGGACGTGCATCGAAGACCTCCCTATATAACTCTGCCCCTGCTGCCACCCATGGAGCTGACCTGTTCTGCCATTCCATATGTTGATCTGACCTCATCAAACCCATGTCGAGTAAAGGTTTACAACCTATGACCCATCCACAGACTAAACAAAGCTCAGTATTCCACCACATTATATGTGTATTGTTATGTGAATTGTAACACATGCATGCATGCATCTACGCATGAGTGCATGCACTAACACACATGCGCACACACACACACACACACACACACACACACACACATACACTAGAGACTTACTTTGTGGAAGTAGCGTGACTGTAATGATCAGAATGACCAAATGCATCATGTTCTGGAGATAGCAGAGGTAGAGTACCAATATTAATCAACATTGAGAGAAGAATATGGTCAGTAGTAGCCTTGGCATAGTGATGTGCATTGACTGTAAAGGCATCATGTGCAGTACTTACCGGTATATAGTGATAAAGCCATGAGGTGGTATGTCCAGCTTCGGTGATATTCATGTAGCTATCAGAGGACAAAAGTTCCTTGCTAGAGAGGATAAAACATACTTAGTACAAAACTGTTTACCACTAATGCATCTGCTATGTCTGCATTCAGATCACAGACAACATGCATGTTGTCCGTGACTGTCATACAGCTTCTATACATTATTAAAATTCTGATAATATAGTCTACTATAAATGAAATGAACAACACTCACATTAGAGGTAGGCAGACCAGAACTGTGTCACTTTGACTTATTCCTGTTTATTTCCTTTGTTCACATCAAATGCGCTACAACTTAGTGGGTTGTGGCACTTGTAGAGACACACCCTCGGTAATTAGCCACAGCTTTGAACCTAAATCTGATTAATGGCATTTATTTGAAAGTCAACAATGTGTATATCCATAGGCAAGCACATCAGCGGATGTTTGATCAAAATAAATGTTAAACAGTATTGTACTGTGAAAGGGACTCTTACCTTTATCTTTATAATTTTTAGTCCCCAATGTTATTTTTTTATTATGTCACTGTGTGTACTTCTTGTATAGAGATGCGCAGCCCCATCCCTTAGAAGACATCGCCTGTAGCCCAGAAGTAATTTCCCCATTCATTTTCCTCAGACTTTTCAAAAATGATTTGTATAAAGACGATTATGCCGTGGACAGGGCCAACTCGGGTTGCAACAAATCATTACAATAAACAAAATGTTTTGGCCCAATCAAATCATTTGCAAGAATGTTCACGGCATAATCATCTTAAAGGAATCATCATAAATTAATAGATCATATCATATATCATATCTTTATATGAATAATTTCTGAAAAGTACAAATAATATGAATGGGGAAATTACCTCTGGACCAGGGGTGATGCCATGAAAAGGGTGGGACTCTATAGTAATGTATTGTATTTGACTATATTGTTGCAGTGAAGGTCCTTGGGGTACAAGACAGTAAAGAATCCATAAATATGGAGAAAGACAAACAATAATCAACACAAACAATATTTACAAACAAGACACCAAAGGCAAGAGAAACAGTTACAGACAAGCATTAACTGTGGTCGTAGTGGTAGTATATTAGCCCCATATAGTGAGTATTGTTTAGTACTAGTATTGTATAATAATAATAGCTCAAATTTACCGGTTTATAGCACTTTTCTAAATACCCAAAGCGTTTTACATAAAACACTAACAACAAACATTATTCAAGAAAACAAAAAACAAAGCACAATAAGTAAAATATCTACGTTACCAAGTTACCATCAGTGTTGGGCATAATACTTTGTTTTTACGCATATACTGTATATTACCTGACATTTTAAAGTCATGTATTCATACTACATATTACTGTCTGAGCAGTAATATGTAATTCTGTCTGAGTGATCTCCACCAGGCCAGGTCAGGTTGTAGCCTCCTGGTGGCGCTTTAATAGGCCAATGATAAAAGGGTGCCAATTGTTCTTATGACTTTGGTATTTGGATGATTTGGGGCATTTTGTACAAAAAAATGTGTTTTGCAAATACCCAGTTGTTGGTGACGCTATTGTGAAAAGAGTGGGATAGTTTTCTGAGCGTAGTAGGAAAGTGTGCTAAAGATGTTGTGTAAATTGTCTGCTGCATTCATCATGTGATGCTTTTTGTTCTAAACAGGGCAATCTTGCAAACTTTAAAAGAAAATAGGCAATTAGGGTGGAATATGAAATATGGGACAGATCCGTCATGAGCATATGACTGTAGAGATACTGTGTAACAAATTGTGGGATTTTCGGACCAAATGTTGATGGGTTATAATGTGTTTTACAAATTTCAGCCTCCTGGTGGCACTATAAGCTGAAATTAAAAATACAGGTGTGTCAATGTGTCAAGTAAATCAGTGCAAGGAATCGCAGGATTTTAAGAGAGAATCTAGATGGTATCAGAAAAAAAGTGTTTACAAAAAGCAGCCTTCTGGTGGCGCCATAAAAAGGTGAAATGAAAAATACAGGTCAAAGGTTCATGTTTGGGTTCTAAGAGTGTGCATGACACATTTCATGCAGGTATATGTAAAGGTATATGTAAAAGGTGTGCAGGTACTGTATGTGTAAAATTGTGTGCTGCCTAAGGGTGGCGCTATAACAGGCCGTTGTAGGAAAATAGTAAAGTTAGGGCAGAGGTTCATCATCAGCATCCAGAGAGTGTGTGTGCAAATTTTGGCAGTGATCGGACTAACGGTGCCAGAGATAAGCTGTACACAGACCCTGCCTAAGGGTGGCGCTATAAGAGGCCTTTGTGGAAAATAGAAAAATGGGGCAGAGGTCCAGTGTCGGCATCCAGGGAGTGTGTGGAATTTTTGCCAGTGATTGGACTGGCAGTGCCAGAGATAAGCTGTGCACAAACGGACACACACATTTATCTTTTTTTTTTTTTTTTTTTTAAATCAGCCTTCTGGTGGCACTATAACAGGCCGTATCTACTCATCTGGCAGGAGTGACGACACATCTTCCCTGATGTCACTCCTGAAAACACGTCTGGCGTAAACCCACCCCATCCCACTCAGCTACGGACAGTTAACAAAGGAGTTAAATGGATTCCTTGAATTCATGGAATACAATAGAATATAACCACATTTCCGTTGACAGGGTGTGCCATGCAAGAATGCCAAGCCAAGGATATTCTGTACCCGGATCCATTCATTCATGCTGTACAAAATACACATTGCAACAGATTTAACGTCACTGGATTAACAACCAGGCTAGGTGTGGAGTTCTTTGTTTGAACCTAGTCGTATCCCACACCTGAATGTGCTTACAGTAGATATTCTGTACAAATAGGTGGTAAAAGGATAGCCCCTCCGCCTAAACCCTCACACAGCATGCACCACTTAACAGTGAGCCCCATGCCACATGCCTTTGCATGTGACACTCCCTGATTCCTGTTAGTCTACGGCATGCATCAATGAAGGTAGTCCCAGAAATACACACGTCACACACACCCACACCCACGCACACACCATTTATGTCTCTCAGCTGATCGATCGCAACATTTGCCATAAAAAAGAGAAGAGACTTTAATGATAGTTATTGAAATGTATTTTTACATGACAAATTCAAGAGTGCCATTACAAATTCAGTATGACCTCTAGTTTTTAAAATGTTTTTCGAGATTGACAAAATTTGACAAGAGGTAGTGCATTCCAAGACCGAGCAGTTACAATACACACCAACTAGTAGTTTAGTTAGTAGATGTCACATGTTATAGTATAAAATAAAGGACAGAATTGACATTTCGTAGATAAACCACTAATAGAGCTAAAAGTCAGCTCATATATAAGTACTGTTTGACCGAAATATGGCTTTCACCAACCCAGAAGTGCAATTTCACCACGGTTGTTTCAAGGTGATTGAGTTTTGGGTTTATAATATCTACTACTTTGTGCCTATCACACCACAACTCGTGCACGGCTGAGATGGCTCTGCTGAACTTCGCGACACTTGGTCAGCTAGCACCTCACTCCTCGTCAATGCAGAGGTTATTTTAGTATAATATGAACAGACTTTTGGTTCGATTAGTAGTTTATCAATTCCGGGCTACAACCCGTCTCCGTGCCAAACACAAAGATTAAGTATATGTGTCTATGCCACAGCTTTCATGGTCGAACCCCTTATTTTGAAGTGCCAGATCTATGAAACCGGATGTGCGTTGACCACTCTGCCCTCTAACCCTCTGTCCAAGAACATCCAGGCCATGAGTCCCGGATGTGCCGTTCACTCCCATTCAAATGGTTGCTGACAAGGGCAACATTGATTGCTTGGGATAGAATGGGTGTGGGTGTAGAAATTTTTCAAAATGGCCACGACCATTTTGTCCCAAATGAAATCGAACAAAACGTCAATCGGCAAATAATATGTTTGGAATAAAAGATGGATTAAAGAATGGAATCAATCAACTGCCGTTTTCTTTGAGTTTGGCGCAGGAGACGGTGCACCCACCGGTGGGCTAGGTGCGGACTGCAGTACTTTGTTTGAACCTAGTTGTATTTCATACCTGGCTGAAAGTGCATACAGTAGATCTGCACAACAGGTGTTACAAGGATAGCCACTTGGCCTGCACAGTCACACATGTCCACTTCTAATCCACTGTTATTGTGCAGCTCACCTGACTGTAGAATGTGTTTTCTGAGTTTAAATCTCCATGTTTTTTTGTTTTGTCAGTCTGAATTAAACGTCAATATATTGGCTTTCAATCCCGTAAGGCCTGGTGTTGTAGTTTTGTCCATGTCTCCTTCAGTTGCTGTTTGAGGCCTTCTGGGGCAAAGGTGTAGTCAATGGCCTGCTGGGACAGCCTCCACATGGCCTCGGGAGCCAGACCAAAGGTTGACGCTGCCAGCTGATACTCCTGAGACAATTCTGTGCAGAACACCCCCTTATCATCAGTCTGTCAACAGAGAGGTCAACTCAAATTAGCTCCAACAATAATTTAAATTGTCTATGACATATATGGCATACTATTGCACATCACCCAGTCTTGGTGGAAACAGTTTCCAACTGGGACAGGCATCGCACCTCACACTGAACATTTGATACAAAGCTTATTAGGCTAGCAGGTTAGGCCTGCAGTTTGGATGGGACATAGTAATCTTTATCATGTCAATACATAGCGGTACATAGAAACAAACTACTGCACATGAACAATGTGCTACAACTAAGATATTTACAGTATAGAGATTTACTGATAAGTAAATTTTGTTCCTGCCTGAAATCCTTTGTAAAAAAAGACCAAATCAAAACACACTACTTTAGTTACAAGAATAAAATAAGGAGTTGTGGTGTAAAGATTACCAGACTGCCCCAACATGAGACACTTACACAAATGACCACTGGGTGTCCCCGTTGGTACCAGTACTGGAAGTGGTGTTTGGAGTAACACGGCACAGTCTGTCCCTTCACATTGGATGTCAGGCAGAGTTCTACAAAAAAAAACATTAATAAGATTCAGGTCAGATCACATGGTAGCCTTGCCTGGGCTAAATCACCACCTTAAATTATTTTCCCTGGGGATTCAGGTCTGGTGATATGGTCTATCCATTCTTTACAGTAAGTAACAACACAAGGTAATACATAGAAATAGTCATCAATAATAATGAGAACCTAATATCCGTTTAAACACCAGGTTATGATCACACATTAAAGAGTACTACCTGCTTTCAGACTGAATAATGAAGTGAAACAAAATGATAATTCAGAGAATGTCAGGCAAATGGTAGCCTACAAAGCCTTATGACTTCTAGCTATCTGATTTGTGACTAGTGCTTCATTCTTATTTTGCTACCATTTACTGTACATTTTGCACAGTTACCAGGTGCTCTGAATCTAGAGAAATGTTACAGTAAGTAAGAAGACAAAATGTTACAGTAAGTAAGAAGACAAGATAAGTGAGGTTATGATCACAAATTAAAGAGTGCTACATGCTACAGTATGCCTATATTAATAACTACGGTATAAATCTTAATGACATACTGTATGTTTAGCCTGTGCTATGGGCCATAAGAACACATGAAGACTGAAATCATTAGAGATTACTGAGAAATGAAAACATAATGCCAACATGCCAATGTGTGTTTTTAATCTCACCAAGTGGGATGTTGTTTTTCACCACCTTGTCAACAAGACTTTGTGATCCGCCCACTTCAGGATGCAAAAAGGTTCCGTGACCAATCCTATGGGGAGGAAGGTTAAGTAGCAATTCTGACTCCTCGCACTGTGATGGGACCTGAAACATCAATGTACAAATAAATAGTAATTACTCTAGTGATGTTTGGTATTCTAGACACATACCTCTCACCATGATAAAGGTTCATACCTCTGACAGATGCAGGGCCAGCTTCAGTCCACTGTTCTTGGCTCTCTCCAGGGCAGGCAGCAGGTCTCTGCCATGACCCACCTTAGAAGGACAGCTATCAGTCATTTTTGCACTGCATGGATGCCACAGAACCACCTCAACACTGCTCCACAGCTCAAAGCATAAGCATTTCCTTGTTCAGGTTCAGTTTCCTGCGTACACGCACTGACGGCCTTAGCGGGGTTCCATTCATTTCAGTTGACACAGGCCTCCACCCTCCAGAGGGCATTGTGTTGCAAAACAAGCCTAAAACCCTAAAACCCTGACACCTACGCTCACTGATAGACCCCCTCCCTTGGTTCCTTGCCGCTTTCCCATGCTGTGTAAGTTAAAACTTGGGCAGCATTGGAAGGCAAATGAAGGCACTTTATTGTGAAGGGAGTGCAGGAGTGGTGGCTGTGAAATTGCTGAGATTCGAGATTTATGCTCGCCCTGCATGTGGATTTAAACTGCCAAAACTATTTGTATCAACAGAAATTAAAATATGCCACAGACACTTTCAAAGGACATGGAGATGCACAAGCAAGTTGTTAGACTTTAGGAGGACCGACCGTGAAGACTTGTACATTAACAGTGCATTCTAAGTTAAAATCATGTTACGTTATGGATGGGGCGTACCAAACCAAAAAGCCACTGCTGCCCATACTGTACGTAACCTAATTCCATTGGCTTGAACCAGAAGGTGTAATTGACACTGTGCCATAAGTCTTTCCGGTTCAAACAAACGTTAACATCATACCTATGCTGAAATTAACTGGAATAAGAGATCCATATTGCATCTTCCTGACTACACTTACTCACAGACACTACACTCAGATTCAGTTAGTTTGTTTTAATTATTATTATTTGTTTGTTTGGATTTAGTATAGCAGGTTTAAGGCACTATCTTGCACGCAACCTTATCACTTACTGTATGACTACTGTTTGTTTGTTTGTCTTTCTTTGCAATTGTTTACTATTTTGAAAATGAAAAGCTATAAGCTCTGGTGTGTGTGACTGACCGTTGGGTCTCCACTCAGGTCCAGTCCAACCACCAGACCATCCGTTGACAGCATCATGTCTTCCGCCAGCTTCACCGTCTCCATGGCAACATCAGTCCCATTCCTGCGGTCCACAGCCACTAGAAACCTGCAGATTGAAACATCCCGTCATGCCATTGTTTGTGTTTACTGTTGAAATATTACTGTTGACTGCCTTTATTTTTTTTTTTCATATCATATTTTTGTTCTGTAATTTGTTAATAGGATTCTCGATGTAAAGCAATAGGTTTCAATGAGTGACTACAGTATAGTCAAAGTTATTGGTGAATTCTTACCTGACATCAATGTCTACTTCCTCGCTTTTACACTGGTGGATGGCTTCAATAACAGTTTCGACATATCTCCTCTTTGTCAAACCTGACATTGACAAAGCAAAATTTGTAGATTAATACAGTGTACTGTAAACATCTACACACTACTACACAGTGATAAGCAACACAGCAGTACCAACACAACGTCTTTAGTTTTGGACCAGTCAAACTGAGCTCTGGAGTATCATATATTGCTATTAGACTTTATTGTGAAAATGGTGACCTGCCAAAATAATGTGACCATCTTGGGGACTTCATATGAATAATGTGGCTTGTAAAAAATATTAACAGTATAACAGAAATTTGAGTATGGAATGTAGCTAATGGCTTGCCGGTTTTGCTCTCTTCTCGTGGTGTACTTCTCAGTTCTAAGTATTTGACTCCATCTTCTGCAAACTCCTTGATGACATCTTTGGCTACCTGGAGTGAAAAAGACAGAGAGAATGTGGTTTACTGGTGTTGCATATAAGTAGAGTTGTGAATATTCAGAATATAATGTATGTCTCTTCCCAGTCGAGTAGGGATTCAGTCTTGATGGAGTGATATAAATCTGGTTAGAATAAGACTCAAATTTCAGGCAGGATATGAAGACATTCACTTCCAGCATAACCTTAGGGGATGCTCAGATGGTTATAATAAATGCTTGGATGGGAGCAGTTAGGGTTTTTTTTATACTTTTTTCTGCATGGACCAAATGCGATTAAGCTGTGGACCACAGGTTGAGAAACATTGCGTGCTTACCATTAATATGTCCTCCTCCGAGTCCACTAACTGATGGATGACTTTGAACACCTGGAAGCACCTACACACACACACACACACACACACACACACACACACACACACACACACACACACACACACACACACACACACACACACACACACACACACACACACACAGTGTTTTACACAAGTAAACACTTTTTTTTATTATATGAGGTTGCATGTTTTGTTTATATGAATTTCTCAGTCTGAACATGTTGTTAGTTGACTATGAAAAATATATGGATGGAATAATAAAGTGACGCACTGTTCCAGGGTTCTATTTCCGCTGTGGATGGCCGTCATGCTGGAATCAATGTTCAGGTGAGGTTTCCTACAAATCAGCTTCTCCATGGTCTGAACACTGACTGAGCCATTCAGATGAGCATGAAGTTCCTGAAAGAGACACGATGGTGGAAACCACTGTATGCATGTACTACAGTATGCATTTTGGGGTCTGTGGGGCTAAAATGTCATCAATGGTGGTCCGTGGCTCAAATTCTGAATAAATAGTGGTCCCTGGTATGAAAAAGGTTGAAAACTAGATTGCAGATCTGCTGCGCAGCCAGCCTTCATCTGCCTTTATAATGGATATTGCAATGTACAGTATATTAATGAGAGACTGTCACTGTGATGAAATATAAATAATTACAACCATTTGATTCTTTCTTCAGCTTAATCACTGCGTTGTAGACTTACTTACCACTTTGGGCAACTGCCTATAAAATCCATCAGCCTCACAATCCATGACAATAATGATTATAGTATCGTTATTACAAGTGGTTATTTTAACACTCACTAACAGTCACTATTATTACAATTAATACTTTCCTAGCCGCACACTTCTTTGCCCTATAGTAAACGTATGGAACTGAGCGAATGTCTACAGCGACTTGTTGAAATAATTAGTATCAAAAACACTATGCAACTCTGTGTGTAAACCGCAGCGTCATAGACTATGCGCAGCATGTGCTCTTGCTTTCAGTGCACATTTCAGCGTTGCACTACTTCTGTGTGACAAAGACATCGGTCCCCGAAGCAATAGTTTCTATAATAATAGTTCCGCCTTGTGACGTGTGTGTGTGTGTGTGTGTGTGTGTGTGTGTGTGTGTGTGTGTGTGTGTGTGTGTGTGTGTGTGTGTGTGTGTGTGTGTGTGTGTGTGTGTGTGTGTGTGCACACGTATATATATATTTTGGTTTCAGCCAACTCCCAAGTTCCTCTTATGTATTGGCATTTGCCTGACATTGATACTCAGATGTGCTCTCATTGTGCATCATTCATACTGGCACTGTCACTGCTATCTCAGCCTAATGAGGTGCTATCTAAACTACCTAGGAGGGTAGTGATATATTTCCTAAAGATTTTGACATTTTAGGCCTTGCTTTGGGCGATTCTCATGGCCAGGTTGATGCCTCATACCTGCTGAATAGATCATGTCATCAGGCAGCAATTACAATTTTGGCATTTTGCATACGCTCAATTTACAATTTAAACATAATTTACAATACACATTACAACATACAATGTAAGCACTAAAACATTTTAATACATTAGACATCCTATATAGGCTACTGTAAGTCACTGCTATCTCAGTCTAATGAGGTGCTATCTAAACTACCTAGGAGGGTACTGCAAGTACTATGGGTAGATACAGTAATACAAGTGTGATGGGCTGAGATGGAGTCTGAAGAGGTGATTCTAGGTTCCTATGACTGCAAATCATTAACAACATGGCAAAACTTACCTTCTGCTTCTAACCAGATCGAAAATCTGAAATGGAATGCTGCAGTAGTGTGCCTAATTTCAACAAGTTGCCATGACATCAGAGCCAAACAAATCAGTTCTGTATTACCCATAGGCTACTTGTCACCTACAGCATACTGTACTATACTGTACACACCCTAAATATATCCGATTGGCATGAATATAAGACAGTGCTTCTTTCTACAGTAATGGAAATATCCTAAAAATGATATTTGCTGCCTTATATTTAGGGACTATAATATTTGACATTCAATGTTCCTTTTACACAAACGAAAAATGGGGGTCGTCTTACAACCAGGGTAGTCTTATATTCGGGACAATATGGAATATATTTTCCTTAATCCAGAATAACATTGTGACCAGACCAGTGGCCTTGTGGTTAGAGTGTCCGCCCTGGAACTGGGAGGCCGGGGTTCGATTCCCGGTCGGGTCATACCAAAGACTGTAAAAATGGGACCCAATGCCTCCCTGCTTGGCACCATAGTTGTTCTCGTCAACGAAAACTAAAACGAAAAGTGTTCGTCAACGACCATTTTTTGCGGGACGAAAACGAGACTAGACTAAACGAAAAACATGTGTATAAACAATAACTGGGACTAAATTAATATGCAATTTCGTTGACTAATAAATACTAGACGAAAATGTAGTTGACAAAATAAAAACTAATCTAAAATCTAATGTCATTTTCGTTCACGAACGAAGACGACACGAAATATATTATTATAATAATCGTATCTCTTTTTTGCGGCGTATTTTGCTATGAAGTCACGTTGTGTTCGGAAGTGCACGTCGGGGCTGTCCGGGAGCACAGTCGCCTATCACTTTGTATATACTAGGCATTGTGATCACTTCAGCGTGGCTGTAACCGAACACACCCTCCCTCCACAAATCCTCCTCCTTTTTTTTTGGTGCTCCGCACTGAGCGCAGCAGCAGCAGCAAGAAGGCTCTGCAACTAACAAAACTATAAGACACGCGACAGAGATTTTACTCATACTTTATGGTCGAATCCTTTCACACAAAACAGCACGCTTTGCACGGGATTGGGACAAAGAGAAGAGAAGATTTATGGAAATATTTTCGCTAAATCGATGTGGACAGGGACAATACTTTATGCTTGTTCACAACTAGCGCCGTTGTGCGACGTCTCATCTTCACCGAAAATGCCGTATACAGCACTAGCAGTGGTACGGGGACCACCAGTAGTCCTTGAGAGGGTTCCAGGTGGTCCCCGGCTAACTGGTGGAGACTTGATGTAACTCTTTGAGAGCATAAAAATGAAACCAAATGGACCCGCATGCTCACACTTGTTCTTGTTGTTAAGCAACTTGTTGTTTAGCTCCATCATTTTACACTGATGGGGCTACAGCTTTTCCAGTGAAGATGAGAGCTAGATTACAAACCTGGAGAGAAACCTCAGGATTTAGCATAAAGCAATCAGCAGAGTCTGCTGCTGGTTGTAGAATGTAACGTTACATCAACGTTGTGTTGTTGAGTGACAGTGTTAGCTTAATGTTAGCAACACAAAGCGGAATAGATTATAGACCGATTTACGCAAACTCCGTTCACTTCATGGGATCAGCCCAATGGAGGCTCATACATAGACTTCTATTGAGAAGAGACAACAAAAAGGGACAACCGAAAGTTACGGAATGCATTGGAGTCTATGGGCTCGTGCGAGTACATGAACCACGTGACCAGGCTGTTTTCTGCCCCATCAATGTCGCAACTCTTCTAATAGAAAGATCAGACCTGCCCACAACTTAGTTTGGCCACAACATGAGATCGTGTTTTGACATTGAATGAATTGAACACACATTATATTACACATTGCTGGTGGGGAAACTATGGTTTCAAAATTCAGTTGGAATGCTAGTTTAGCCTATTTAAAGGGGATTGCCATTATTATACCTTAGAGATGTTGTGTGGACATGATAACCCCCCCCCCCCCCCCCCATTCTGTGTTCCCTAGAAATGGAGGTCTGAAAAAAAAAAAATCATTAACATGCTGAAACACAATTTGATGACATAAAGTTGTGTTTCACAATGTTTTTCTAGTGATGTTTCTTTTGGGACCTTTTTGTGAAACAAATGAATACTAGCGGGTCCATTTGGTTCCACTTGTACACACTCTAGATCCCAGGGGTCCTTCAGGAAATTCCAGGAGATCCCCAGTTAAATGATATATTGGAACCAATTGGAGACTAAATTGTCAGACTAAAACTAGACTAAAATGACAATAGTTTTAGTCGACTAAAACTAAACTAATAAAATCATGGTTTCATGGACTAAAATAAATACTAAAATGATTTACTTTCCGTCGACTAAAACTAGACTAAATAAAAAAAGGACGAGTTAGACTAAATAGGATAAAAACTAAAACTGGTGATTAAAAGTGGACTAAAACTGAAACTAAAATTAAAAATCGCAGACTAGAACAACACTGCTTGGCACTCAGCATCAAAGGGATGGATTGGGGGTCAAATCAACTAATGATTCCCGAGCGCGGCGCACGCTGCAGCTCACCGCTCCAAGAGATGGGTCAAAAGCGGAGAACTAGTTTCACTGCGGTAACGTGAGTGACTAATCTGACGACTTTGACTTTTACTTTGAATAACATTGTGAAAAAAGACAAGAGAATAACATTTTAGATTGAATGCCATTTTATGTCCTTTAACTTTTCAATAATCTACTACAAAGTCAAACACAAACATTCCACCTGCTAACAACCACAGTCACATGTTGTTTACATGACGAATGAACCACAATAAACCACAGCAATAGAGAAAAGTAAATTCAGTTTCGCACATATACACACACACACACACACACACCAGAATGTTATGTACAACACACACACACACACACACACACACACACACACACACACACACACACACACACACACACACACACACACACACACACACACACACACACACACACACACACACACACACACACACACACACACACACACACACACACACACAGCGTTTATAATACAGCATTGAAGAAAGGTGAGCAGGGCAAGGGTACGATGTCAGTATGGGAGGGGGACAGCCAAAGTTTCACGAGAAAAAAAAACACTTTTTTTCATACAGTTCAAAGCAATACATTTATGTTTTACTGTGTCACATTTATACTAATATAACAAAACATTTGTTTTATTATATTCTATGCAGGATAACACAATAAATCATTTTTCAGTATAAATATTCTTCATCCAAAAGTCAGTGCAGTGCCTTCTGTACAGGCGTCAGGCGGTCCTCATGCTGCCACCCTTTAATACCCTCTAATACACCTGGTCTGATTCACACCCTTTATGCTGCGTTCACACTGCCAGCTACAAGGCTACAGGCTACATGAAGAGATATAAAGCTACAGACTGCCGTTCAGTTTCAATGAAAGCCAGTGTCATGGAGATGCAAAGCTACAGGCTACCTTTATTTTTCAATGGAAGACAGCGACATGAAGGTACAAAGCTGCAATCCTAGTTGAGCTGTCTTCAACCGCCGCTACTAACCCATTAATTTGACAATCACACAATTTCTGCTTGTAATGGTGTGAAAAACTTACTTAAGGCAGGCTTATTTCAGGCAGACAGTTCTGTATTCTTTTGAACCCGATCCATTTAATTTACATTTCTCTTGCTGGTCTGACATGCTCTGGCATGTTTGATCAGCAAGTGACTGAGTGACAGTGAGGCTGTGCTTTCTAGCTTTGTATGTTTGTAGCTGCAAGTGTGAATGCGGATTTAATTTACACCATTTACACCTGGCCAGGCCTAGAACTGGTCCAGTTTAGACCTCATGTGGCCTAGCTTTGATATGCTTCCACGTTTAATTCTTCCCAACTACCAGAGATAGTTGCTTATTGGATCAGTGTTTTTACACTGTAATATTCTCAGTGTTTAATTTACATAGCCTTTAAGGATCTATTTGAACCCCAGGTTGTGAACCAGCATGTGACCAACCAAACATCCACTGTCTCTAGCAATCAGAAAGAATTCATAGAACCAGTGTTATGTTCCATGAAAGGTCTGTGTCCAGTGGGGAGTTATTGTTTCTATCAAGACTGAAAATGCCAAGGCGCTCGTCTTGAAACGCCACTGGGTTGAAAATATTTCAAATCTTGGCAAGCAAGTAAAAAAAAAAACTCTCGGTGGGCACGAGCCCTTAGTTTCTGGAGTTGACTGCTGACTGAAACCGTTCCAAATACTTCAGTCATGCAGTTGCTACCTGATAATTTAATAGCACTGAATAAAATGCGCACTTGTCTTATCTCTCTCCCCATTTCTGCTTCGTCTTTGCAATTGGGTAAGTTTGTCTCAAAATAGTTACAGCCTATATACGTAGCTAGATGCTTAGCATAAATGTAAATTCAAAGACATATTTTCAAATATATCATCTTGTTGGTGAACTAATGACAGCTTGGTCAGTTCTGGTCTTTTTGTAGGTGTAGTTACATACGCTATGCAGCAGGGGGTGTAGTAACATACTATGAGGGAATAAGTTGTCTGGCTGGAGGGACTAGTTTCATACAGTATATAAACATCATATAATTGTAGTTACATTTGTAACTTTCACTCCATTTGGCACTATTTTGTTCATTTTACATCAACTCATACCATCTCTTATGCCTAATTTACACTCACTAATGTAGCACTGCAGCATAGTTTGCCAACAATATGTGATCTATACAAGCTCACTGGAAACTAAAAACAAAACATGCAAAGTTAAAAAAAAATACAAATAAAAAATGGATAGCTTGTAGATCAGTTATTGTCAAGAAGCAATGCACAGGTTAAACTCAAAGTGTGTGTCAATGTTTTTAAAAACACATTAATCTCAAAGTGTGTGTTGATGGATTTTTTTGTCATTGCACTTCAGAAGTCCAGCTGTGAAGTACAGTTTGTGTTGTTTTTCCTTTTGATTTTTCACCGTTCAGCCGATATATAAAAAGAGAGCAAGTAATTTACAAGTGTTTTTGTTTGTTTGTTTGTTTTTTGCTCCTGAATTCCCTTAAAAAAGTAAAGAAAATAAAAGTCCAAATCGCCTCCTACTGGATGCCTCTGAACAGACACATAGCGAAGACCATGGCAAAGAGCTGTGGAGAGAGAGAGCATGAATGTGTTGTTACAGGGGCGGATCTAGGCATGGACATGGGGAGGGATAAATGCCCCCACCAAACATGATGGCATGCAAAACAACCCAAGATATTTCAGTGATTATATTTAAAAGTATTTGAAACAGTACTAAACTGCTACTAACAAATTGCAATCGTCTCACCACTAAACCAACAGCATTTCATCATTTAAAACAGAAAACTCTCTGAGACCTTTAGCTTTATGCATGCTGTTGCAACTGCAACAACAGCTGATATATTAGTCCTGTAAGTGAAAATGGTTTTGGGCGCGACTTCATCGCCTCCCATCCCATTTACTCCTTCCCCACCAATTGGGTAATGTTACATCTGCCCCTGTGTTGTTATAAAGCAGAATAGAATCTGATGATTACTATGCGGCAGAAGCGTCTTATCTCCATGTTTTAACTGATTTTTGTCAATGAATGCTATACGTCAGGGATGATCAAAAGGTAGATTGTGATCTACCAGTAGATCAGAAAGGCTGTGCAGGAAGACCACATAGCATGCCCCTAGAATTATACAATCTATATAATTATCTGCCAATTAAGGTTACTTGATTGATATAAAAAAAAAGGAACTGTGGGTGGATCAGAATTCTGAAGATTGCATTCATTTTTGAACTCGTTACAATGGAGTGACTCATAAAAAAGCACATTTACCATTAAATGGCTTGGTTGGATACCCCTGATTGGACCAGTGGATGGTCAAGTAGGCCTATGTTATTTTAGTATATTGAGCTGTATGACCGCTGAGCTAATAATGTGAAATTCAAAGACCCAGAACACTTTAAAAAACACCTTCTGATTTCTTTTGTGCCGTTACCAACATTTCAGCCCTGTTAAGATTAATTTCCCAACAATGCCCTCTAATTTCTCCAACTGATTGCGGTTGGAGTTGAGGTGGAAGTAGAGAGAGGAGAATAATCATTGTAAAGAAACGGTAATACTCAATGACCCCTTTAGGCTTCATTCGTCACACACAGACTTTTCCCTGCTGGGCATAATTCAAAATGGTGGGAAATCTAAAGACCAGAGTTCATAAGTTCGGAGTATGTTGCATGAAATACCATGAAACTCTATTTTGGTAGGATTATTTGTGAATCAGAT
Organism: Benthosema pterotum; assembly: GCA_039105355.1. Lineage (NCBI taxonomy): Eukaryota > Metazoa > Chordata > Actinopteri > Myctophiformes > Myctophidae > Benthosema > Benthosema pterotum. The sequence goes on along the minus strand of CM076969.1, from coordinate 16,571,676 downwards.
ATTAAGGGGTTAATAACAAAATTGCACAAGGCATTTGTCACTGGGCAGTGTGGGCACCCTCAAATGGAACCACCTTCAGCCAAAAATTTGACTCTGGCTCCAGGACTACAGTAGTAGATCTTGCTGAGCTGATCATTTTTGAAAGATGCTCACAAGTAAAAAAAAAAAAAAAAAAAAAAAAAAAACTGCTATACATGATCAAATGATCATACAGTGTCACACAAAAGCAAGTAGCCTCAAAACATGGCACAGAACAACACACTCTGAGCTTGTAGATCTGCCACTCTTGATATTTTATAATTTGAATCATGAAAAGTAACATTTTTTACATGAGATCTTTACCCGACACAGAAGCTATGATAAGTTTATCACAGGGTAGGGCACAGTATTGATGAATGAAAAAGCATAATACAACGTACATTCCCTCTCTTAGGCAGTCTAAAGCCAGGGTTTCCAAGTATTTCAGACTCCAGCTAATAATCACATTGAACTGGAGATGCATTACCCTGGCATGCACATGGAATTGTAGGTATGGATGTCCTGATCAGATTTTTTTTGCTCCTGTTCTTTCCAAATTTCTGATGCAGATTTTTCCAGATGCAACTTTCATTGATCACCACAATAGTGCAATAGACAATGTCTATTCCAATTTCATGATGTGGATATATTATTGATGCTAGGGATAGCAATCTTTTTTTTTTTTTTTCTCCCAGCGAAAACCACAATAAGGTATGCATTACAACTACAAGCCTGTAGTTGTAACTTGTAAGGCTCTTTCTTACATGATATTTGATAATTCGGACAATTTGGTTTAGGTCTTTAAAGCCATAAAGATTTGGAACCTAAAGGAAAATGGTTTAACCAAAGATATATCTCTATTTTTCTTACACTTTAAAGTTTAACCTGTCTAAAAACGCACACTGAAGGGTCCTGTAACACCAACTCTCACCACTAGATGGAGAGATTGTTCTACAATAAAAGTGAAACCCCCTCATATCACTTACACTGCTGCTACTTATTGAGATGATAAGAAGTAGACATGTTTTAACATGTTCACATATCTCACATACCATCATAGATGAATATAGAGCTCTATCAAACATTTGGATGGCTTTACGTAGGAGACTATAGTAGATGTTTTGATTTAAATATATTTGAACACATTAATGAACCCCCATTAGGTGCATGTGCAGTAGATTTTGTAGATGATGTGGATGGGCTTGCCTTACGCACCTCTATAGTCAGCACCACAATGGCCAGAGCGCCGGCCACGTAGATGTAGAGCTCAAAGTAATCCACCACAGCAGAGTAGCAACCCTGTGGAAACAATATTTATTATATTTAAATTATTTTATTAGATAGATAGTTTTTTACATTTTAACAATAAAACAGCCCAAAGGACAGGGCAAGACCAGATGGATAGAGAACAGGTACCTATAATCAAAGCAGAAATCAAGGAAAGTCAGAAAAGACCAAAACAAAAAGAAAAAACAAAAATGTCTGTATGCACACAATAGAACCAACTGTGAAGACATTGTGGTAGAACTGGTCTGTTCTGCCCTGCATTAGCCTTGATTCACCAGACTTCACTGCTGAGGAAAGTCTGCTAGCCATGTGATCCGGCTTAGAAAACAAAAACAAAAAACATTGTGGTTCCGGTGGTGTGTTCCATTTGGCATTTGGGAAGTTTTTGTTCCTCACATAATGCAAATCAGTGTCTTCCAGTTAGCATTTGAGATGTTTTTGCTACCCATATAATGCAAAACAATTTGTTTATTCTCACTGGCGGCCACACTATGAGAGGTAAGAAACAATACGATTGTACCAATTTAAAACCAATTTTAGACTAGGGCTGCGCTGCACTGGAGGTTCAAGTCTTTGGTTCTGGCCACCAGTTAGCCTCGACACCCAGGCTTTCATTTTTGTTCGCCTTGCGCAAAAACTGAAAGCCTGGACTAACGTGTTACACAAAGTGGCCTTGAGGGGGGAGTCAACCTTCCAGGGTGGGCGTCGCTCTAAATGATGTGACGTAGAACAGCAGTGGACGGGCGCGGGAGGGGCCGGGGATGACGACACGTTAGTGAGATCAAATCAGAGCGCAGCTCATTTGCCGTGTGGATGCCACGGCACCCCGCCCCCCAAGGCCAAAATCATTGAGGGCTAGACCAGGCTAGCCACCAGTTGACGTAAAGCTCTGACCGAAGCTGCAAACGGTATTGATCCATAGCTCCTAGCTCTTCATAGAGAACGATACAAGTCCATACTCAATGCAATATAGTAGTATGTCTTGTCTATACGATTTCATTCAGACATTGGCAAATGCAAGGTCCCCAGAGGGTTTCCAATCCCACAATCTATGTATTAGTTCCTTCTGGTGGAAAACAGTTGGGCAGGCCAGACAGACAGTTGTCTAGGAAACACCAGGTGTAACACACACACACACACACACACACACACACACACACACACACACACACACACACAGAACATGAAGATTCACTAATCAGCCATGGAGTCAGCCAGAGTCCGCCGTATGTCAAACTGAGAATGTCACCCAACTGTCACCTTCCTGTCTGCCGCTCATTATGGCAGGGGGGAGGGATAGACCTTACCTTGAACATCATATTTCCCGATAAGCACTGATTGGCCATCTCTCCGTTGGCGCGGTGACAGCAGGCCGCGGGGACCAGCTCATTCTGGTTGAGGTGTCTGAAGAGACTGTCCTTGAAGTCCTCAGGACTGTTGACTCCACAGCAGTCAAACTGACGACAGGACAGATAGAGAGAGAAGAGGATAAATACTATGGGTGGGACGATTCACTTACCCTCACGATACGATACAATATTGATATTTAGGGTTCTGGATCGATTTATATTGTCATTCTTAGTTATGCTGCGATTCGATTTGATATATTGATGATATCGCATTTTTCCCACAAATGACTGTGCTTTTATTATACTAGAACAAGGAGGATTCCACCCATTTTGAAGATTTTTTCTGGGAGCGTACAAATGGAACCAAATGGACCCTGACGGGTCCATTTGGTTCCATTTGTACACTCTCAGAAAAAAGATAATGTCATCAAGTAAAATACGGCACAGTAAAATGTTGAAAATGTGCTGAATTCCCCTTTAAAACAATTCTGAATATGGGCCATCACAAGTTCAATCGACTAAAACATTTTGAATGAACATGAACATGTGTGTGTGTGTGTGTGTGTGTGTGTGTGTGTGTGTGTGTGTGTGTGTGTGTGTGTGTGTGTGTGTGTGTGTGTGTGTGTGTGTGTGTGTGTGTCTATAGAACATCTTACAGTTGTCATGACAGCGTTCCAGGTGGATGTAAACACGTCAGATTCGTTGTATCCTTGATAATGTCTCTTCAGCTCCTTAGTGAAGTACTGCCTGGTCAGCTGTCAACCAATCACACATTAGATTAGAATACTGTCAGGTTGTTATCGACCAAGCAATCACACATTAGATTAGAATACTCCCAGGTTGTTATCAACCAGTCATGTTAAGTTAGAAACTAGAATACTCCCAGGTTGTTAATCATAGCTGTCAACCAATCTCAGATTGTTAGACATTTTCACTAGAGAATGCAGCCAGCCAATGACAGTTCAGTTTAGTATCTGTTGTCTGCAATCAACCAATAACAGTTGTATTGTTGCGTTTTCCACATAAAATTTCAACCCCCAAATATGGATTGCAGGCAGGGGCGGATCTAGGCATGGGTATGGGGAGGGGCAATGCCCCCTAAATGTCCAGTCTGCCCCACCAAACACGATGGCGTACCAAACAACCCAAGATATTTCAAATGTGTAAAGTGCCTATATTTAAAATGATTTGAAACTCTACTACTACTACTACTACTACTACTACTGACTAACTAACTACAGTGGTGCCACTACAGTGGCCACTACAGTGGCACCACTAAACCAACAGCAATTCATCATTGAAATGCATGGTGCGTGTCTGTTGCAACTTCAACAACAACTAATGTTGTTGATGCTTTACTTGCCTAATATAAGTCTTGTAACCGAAAATGGTATGGGGCGACTTAATCACCCATGGCGCGAAGCGACACGGGCGATGAAGCCGCCCCCATACCATTTTCTCCTGCCCACCCAATTTGGAAATGTTACATTCGCCCCTGAGTGCAGGTTGAAATTGACTGCTATCTTTGTGGTCACATAAGGAGACGATTGGTCAAGCAAAGGGTGTGGTCAGACTTACATGTTCTCGGAAGAGGAAAGCGAGGATTGCTGCAGCGAGTTCAGCCAGGAAGATGAAGAGGATGAGCATAAAGAACTGTAAGAGAGAGAGAGAGACCAAGATGAACATACAAGCGGGTCTTTACCATAGAACAGGGCTCTTCAACACAGATACTGCAGGGGGGCAAACCTTTGTGTGATATAGGGACTTTATTTTTTTCTAATTTCACATTAACCACTTGAACTCTAGCATCCTTTTCTGAGCTTCATATGTCTTTTAGCTGCTATAGAAATATATGGCAGAGTCTCAAAAAGAAGTTCACAGTGGACACAGACCATGATTTATTAATTGGCTTTGTGCGATTAGTCTCACGCCAGACCTCTTGAACAGCGTTTGTGCCAAGGTTCGATGCCCCTGTGAGAGCTCTGACAGCAGTGAGCTGGGGGTTGTGCATGTGCAACATGGCTCCCCAGTGGGACTCTTGCCATGGCATGACCCCTGAACAGTGTTTGTGTGTGTCAGGGTGTGGTGCTAAGCTCCCATCAGTGACCCTCGCGAGTCCTACAATTTTACATATTGCACTCGTGAGGACAGACAGTCTGACAGACACGAGCATGCATTTAAGAGCGATTTCCTAACCCCTAACCTTAAACCTAGTCAACCGCACACAAGTGGTTATCCTATCCTAATATAACACCAATAAAACTATGCCTAAACCTAACCTTAATTCATGGTATTATCGAAGATATAAAATCCACTAGACTAGCGAGTTAGGTGGCAGAACTGGGATTTGGGTTGGCGGTAATACATCAAAGTAACGCCATTTCTTTTTACCAAGTCGCTCTTAAAGGGGAATTCCACCCATTTTCAAAATTTTCCTGAGAGGATACAAATGTGAACCAAATGGACCCGCTAGGGTCCATTTGGTTCACATTTGTATCCTCTCAGGAAAGAGGGTCTGAAAGAAAAAATCATTAACATGGTGAAATACATCTTGATGATGTCACCAGATGTATTTCACCATGTTAATGTTTTTTTTTTCAGACCTCCATTTTTAGGAAATACAGAATTGGGGGAACTTTTTTTTTATCATGTCCAAGGTATATTAATGACATATTAAAGGTAGGGGAAGTGATTTCACTTTTGTCAGATATCACCCAAAAATGTTTCTGTTAAAATGCTCTATTATAAGGTGTGCAGACCATATATGGAGTTTCCCCTCCCCCACGTTAGCAGAGGAGCTAATAAAAGTTCCCCAGGTGGAGGGTGAATTCTCCTCCAACCAGGATCGAGCAGCAGGTTCACATAGTGTAGCTACTCTTGGGCGCCCCTAGTGCACCAGGCTGGTACTACACCATGAATTTCAAATCACTTCCCTTAGCTTTAATAGAATACAGTATAATGTCGGTATTTGACGATATTCGGTATTCGATATTTTTATAGACCCAACGATATTACTCTGTATTGATTTCCAATATCGCGATAAACGGTAATACCGGCATATTGCCCAAGACATAAAATATTGCCCAAGATATAAAATCCACTAGACCAGCGAGGTAGCTGGCAGAACTGGGATTTGGGTAAGTAATGCACCAAAGGAACGCCATTAATTTTTACCAAGTCGCTCTTAAATGTAAGACTGTCTGTCTGTCTTACATTTAAGAGTGACTTGGTAAAAAGACTGTCTGGTAACAGACAGACAGACAGACAGACAGACAGACAGACAGACAGACAGACAGACAGACAGACAGACAGACAGACAGACAGACAGACAGACAGGACTTACAAACAGCAGCAGACACTTGTTCTCTCGGATGGCTCCACAGCAGCCCAGGAAGCCCAGGAGGAAGAGCATCCCCCCCAGCCCCAGGACGATGTACACCCCCATGGAGAGCAGCGGGTGGCCTGTCACCAGGGCAACGCCCCTGATGTCTGTGGGGTCCACCAGCACCCACACCCCCACCCCGAGGAGGAAGGACCCCCCCAGCTGGAGAGAGAGAGAGAAAGAGATGATTATAATTATTATTATTATTACTGTACATTAGGGGTTTTCAACCTTTTCGACACCAGGGCCACCATTTATTCAGCATTTGAGCCACGGACCACCATTTGATTACATTTTCACCCCATAGACCTAAAACTAAAGAATTCTTTTGGTTTTGTTCACAATTCCAGGTTGGATTTAGCAAACAAAACAGTGTAGACTTCTTAATTAAGTGGTGCTAAATCAGATGATGAATATTTTAACTCTTGAGAGTGTGAAAATGAAACCAAATGGACCCTCAAGGGTCCATTTGGTGTCATTTTTACATTCTCAAAGAGTTACATCTGGTTAACCAACTTTCCATCATTTAGCCTGGGGACCACCTGGAACCCTCTCAAGGACCACTGGTGGTCCCCGGACCACCTGTTGAAAACCCCTGCTGTACATGTGTAAGTAGTAAAAGCTGTGTATCTATGAGCTCGGGCGTCATCAACAGAACTTTTGTGTTTCTACTACTTTTGAGAACAATTAAGAGTAGGAGAATGAACAAAACATTTGAAATAAAGTACAGTAACAATAGTGAAAGGAGTGGTAGAACAGTAATGGATTCATTCATTGCTGTTGCAGTAAACAGTACAGTAACAGTAGCATGGCAAACAGTCAATTAAAACAGTGCACTAACGATAGTAAAAAGAGGGTACAGTAACGAATTCAGGCACGCTGCATTCAACCCTGAAACGTGACTTAAGAGAGCTGAGGAGAGACCCCCCCCTCCACCTCCCCCCACCCCATTCTCCATCTCTCTCATCTTAGTTCTCTCCCGAACCCCCCTCTACCCCCCCTCCCTCTACCCCCCCTCCTCTTCTGCAGGGTCTCTCTCCATGTGATTAGGGAAAGCAGCTTCTAGGAGCAGCAGAGATAAGAGCCAATCCCTCTGCATTGACACCATGCTGCCCTCCTTTATACTACGAAGTGGAATATGCATAGGAGATGAGATGGGGAGAGAGAGGAGAGGAGAGGAGAGGAGAGGAGAGGAGAGGAGAGGAGAGGAGAGGAGAGGAGAGGAGAGAGGAGAGGAGAGGAGAGGAGAGGAGAGAGGAGAGGAGAGGAGAGGAGAGGAGAGGAGAGGAGAGGAGAGGAGAGGAGAGGAGAGGAGAGGAGAGGAGAGGAGAGAAGAGAAGAGAAGAGAAGAGAAGAGAAGAGAAGAGAAGAGAAGAGAAGAGAAGAGAAGAGAAGAGAAGAGAAGAGAAGAGAAGAGAAGAGAAGAGAAGAGAAGAGGAGAGGAGAGGAGAGGAGAGGAGAGGAGAGGAGAGGAGAGGAGAGGAGAGGAGAGGAGAGGAGAGGAGAGGAGATAGGGGTAGTTAAAAAAAACTACCCCTATCTCCAAATGAACCCTAACGGGTTCATTTGGTTCCATTTGTACGCTCTCAGAAAAAAGAAGCGTCTAAAGAAATCCATTAACATGGTGAAAATACATCTTGATGATGTCATCAAGATGTTTCACCATGTTAGTGATTTTCTTCAGACCTCCATTTCTTGGGAACTCAGAATGGGGGAACATTTTTATCATGTCCACCCAGCACCTCTAGGGTATAGTAAATTAGTAATGACATATTAGAATGTTGAAAATGGGTGGAGTTCCCCTTTAAAAGACTCAGGTTAAAACCACTTTGGATCAGCAGGTTAAAACCACTTTGGATCAGTGGTGGTCCAAATCCCAGTGGAATGGTTTCACCATTCACAGGCTCTTCCCTCCCACTGGATTAGCTGTGACTGACAGGTCAGGAATCATAAAGCCAGCTGTCACTCACAACACCTCCGTAATCTATCCGATCGCAGGGGGATTCGATTACAATCACATTTGCATCTCATTGAATGGAATGAGAAAGCTGAGCACGTACAACATGCCTCATTTATACTCTGATCACGGTTTATCTACTGTAAGTGGGTGCCGTGGCACCCTAGGGTGCCATGGCACAAAGTTTCATCATGGACCAATTTCTATGGGTCACGACTCCAGTAGAAATCCCATTAAAAATGAAATCCCAATTTCTCTTCCCAGTATGTAGGCTTGGAGTGGCTTATCGTCGGTATCATCCACTGCTAACATGTGGAGGTCTGTCCCCAATACAATGCACTATAGGTGCCTGGTAAATGGTGCATTTATATAACACCTTCATGCAAGGCGTTTCATGACAAATAGTGCATTTCATCCACCCATTCACACACGCAGTCATACATTTATTGCGGCAGAAACCATGCAAGGCATCAACCAGCACATCAGGAGCCATTTGGGGTTCACTGTTTTGCCCAAGGACACCACCAGTGGTCCTTGAGAGAGTTCCAGTTAAATATGGAAAGTTGGTTAACCAGATGTAACTCTTTGAGAGTGTAAAAACAAAACCAAATGGACCCTTGTGGGTCCATTTGGTTTCATTTTAACACTCTCCAGAGTTAAAATATTCATCATGTGAACTAGCCCAAGTCTACACAACTAGAGAATGTAGAAGATTAATGGTCATTTTGATCTGTATGTTTGTCTGTTTTGTTTACCAAATCCAGCCTGGTGTTGTGGACAAGAGCAAAAGAAATCTTTAGATTTGGGGTCTGTGGGGCTAAAATGTCCTCAAATGATGGTCCTATGTGTCTCAAATGCCGGATAAATAGTGGCCCCTGGTGTCAAAAAGCTTGAAAACCACTGCTTCATATGAAAAACTCGCTCTGCCATTCTTCCAGCCCACCCTAGCAGGGCTGGCTAAATCCTGCCCTGATACACTCTACAACATACCGTAGGTCTTGCCCAGTGTGTTCTGTTACCTCTGCTCATCTCCCAACAAACTTTTTTTGTCTTATACAGTATCTGACAGACAGGTGTCCAACCATACGCTCTCTGAACTGTTCAGACAGACTCCACCCACTCTGACCAATGAATGGCAGCTTGCACGTTAATCCACACTTTACTTTCACCCTATCAAGACTTGACTCCTGCAATTTCTAATTGATTCTAGTATCGAACAGTCCTAATTGGTCCCGAATGCTCGCCTATACTCCTTCTGTTGCAGTGTGGAGGTGAGTCAGTGGGAGAACACGGGAGTACAACAGACAACAGGCAGACAAAGTCCAAGTCGTATGATCAGTCACTCACGTTGAAGTGACTGACTGAGTGAAATCCGTTCTCCGCTTTTGAACCATCTCTTGGAGCAGTGAGCCGCAGTGTGCACCACGCTCGGGAATCATTAGTTGATTTGACCCCCCAATCCATCCCTTTGATGCTGAGTGCCAAGCAGGGAGGCATTGGGTCCCATTTTTTGCAGTCTCTGGTATTAACCAGCTGGGAATCGAACCCCGGGCTCCCAGTTTCAGGGTGGACACTCTAAGCAAAAGGCCACTGCCTGGTGACATGTGCGAGGGGAGGGAATAATTGGCATGACAACTGAATCGGGGAGGAAAGGTGGTAAAAACACCGAACACCAAAAACCCAAAGCGTAGTCTTGTGTACTTACAAATATGAGGAAGTTGAAGAGGAACATGAGGTACTTGATGCAACTCAGGCAATCTCCCTCCATGGCCGTCCCCCTGGCCGACGCTTCTCCCTGACCCTGTGTGACACAAAACAAACACACCTTGATGCACATTCTGCCTGTGACACAAAACAAACACACCTTGATGCACATTCTGCCTGTGACACAAAACAAACACACCGTGATGCACATTCTGCCTGTGACACGAAAAACAAACACACCTTGATGCACATTAATTCTGCCTGTGGCACAAAACAAACACAACCTGATGCACATTAATTATGCCTGTGGCATGAACGCAACTGCATCGTTCTATAAATGAAGCTTTTCAAGCTTCCTGTTTTGTCTATGTGTATGCATATATACAGTATAATATGATTTGTTTTCTTTGTCTTGTGTAAGGCGCCTGTGACATTAATTTATGTCTGGGACCCCTTTGGAGATGAGAAGGAACATCTTCAAGTCCAGTTTAGACTAATAAAGTCTAATAAAAACTCAAATCATCAAGTTAATATACTCACACATGCTCACACATCCCGCACGCACACGCACGCACACGCACACACAGCTGTCAGTTCAAGTAAGTTCAGTCTGTGTCAGCAGTAAAGCTGTGTCATGTCCTCTGGGCTTCACTTCCAACAACACAGTCATAGGGAACTAGAAGAAGTCAGAGCAACAAATCTACGGTGTCAGCCAAAAAATAAAAGTTGGAATGAATTAGGGCTGAGCAATTAAGCCAAGAATATATCGAAATCCATAACCCAGGGCTCCAGCATACTGCGACCTCCCCGGGACATAAAAATAATATGTATTCATGACACATGTACGGTATCTCCCCGGGGCACAGAAGGGACGAATACGATTTTGTGGGGCGGCAGACTGCGCATACATTACTGTCTCTGCTCAGGCAGTGCACAAGGGACACGCAAAATAAATATCACTTTTCCAGAGTGCTTAAAAGGTTACCGCAGGCAGTGCTGATTCAACCATTTCAGGTAGAACTTGGGTGCTTGCAAACATGCTATCTGAAGAGATTTGACTTGTACAGCAGAAAGATTTACCCATTCAATCATACGCAGCAGAATGAAATGTAGAACAGACAGATGTACTGTCAATCCGGTGAACTACAGCATAAGACAACTACAATGGTGTCTGGCAGACAAAACCTAGTATAGACAGATTAGACACCCCTCTGTGGGCTTGTCTATGTCGTCTACATCTCCTTTCCATGGAAAATATGGCTGCGCTACATGTAAAGGGTAAAGTTATGGATGTGATTCGTTTGTATGTCTTTCAGTTTTGTTGAAATGTCTAAAGTATTTTGAGTTGCATTCATATTAATTCCCCAAGACACTACACTAAACGTGCTGCTGATTAAACCTCCCAACTCCATGGGATCCTCTGTCGGTCAAACCACCTAACTCCCAACTTGTTTATAGTTGCGTTGTCCCCCATTGATTATAATGACCAAGTCAGATAGAAACAAGAAATAGTACATAGTCGTATTTGAGTAAAACAAACGCTGTCTTCGTTGTGCATTTTTCCTGCTCTCCAGGTTGCTCTCAACATTAGGCAGTGTTAACAGGTGTCCTGATTAGGTCACCTTTAATTATTAGGCCTGTTGTATGTCAGGTTTCATCCAACAAAAATCTCCACAATAAAGGTCCACTTGGGCTATATTTTGGGAAAGTGTTGATAATATAAAGACACATTCACATGTGACACATACAGTAGCTAAGCTGACAATGTATAAAATCACCATATCAACTTTGATGAATTGTTGCACATAGGATTCTGCCAGAAAACATCCATAAAATCCAATCTAAGGTTATTTCAATTTGTGACTTTTTCCATAGTAGACTATATGCTTTCTTTTCTATGCACTTTCGACCACCGGTGGTCAAAGGTGCAATGTTTGTCTTAGAAATGAGTAGAATATAAAATTATATTAGATGTACTGAAGTGTATATACTTTATGTACTGCAGCACTGTTCGCCACTGGATGTAAAAAGGTTACATCTCCAAGGAGAAAAGGCTGGTTGTCATGGTTACCACTGCATTAAGTGACACATTCCTATCCTCTTAACGTAATGAACCCTCCATCCCATAATAACATGCGCAAGAGAGCGGACGCACGCACGCACACATGCACACACACACAACCTGGCTGACATTAACACTCTGCTTGATGAGGCCAGCACTCCACTTTAATGAAGACCACACACACACACACACACACACACACACACACACACACACACACACACACACACACACACACACACACACACACACACACACACACACACACACACACACACACACACACACACACACACACACACACACACACACACACACACACACACACACACACACACACACACACACACACACACACACAGTGATATACTATACCATCTGTGGGACGGTATGCCCAAACTGTTACTTTTAAGTAAATGCTAAGAACAATATACACTTTATTATTTAGCCACAAGCTCTGAATTACTTTTCCTTGCTTCAATATTTATGAAACCCATAGACACACTTAACCACTTTCACTTTCAATATGATTCAAGCCACAGACTGTTTCAGATGATGCCACATGGGATAGGGCTATGCATGCGGTACAAGAACTCTTGTTCTTTCCCTGTACAATCAGGCACGTGAACGACCTGACGAAACAAAAATGAAACACTACACCCCTCCATCATTATTATTAGTTTTGAAAATGATCTATATAAAGATGTGGTAGACAAAGCCAACTCGGGTTGTGACAAACCATGACAACAAGCACAATATTACCATACAATCTTATTAGCAAGTAAGAAATGGCAAGATACAACACTTTTTGTTTCGTTATTCTTCTTAGAAATTATTTAATTGTCCCAAAACGTTTTGTGTGTGTCGTCATGATTTGTCATGACCCAAGTTGGCTCCGCGGCGTAATCGTCTTTACATAGATCATTTTTAAAAAGTCTATGAGGAAAATGAATGGGGAAAACTTTTCAGGGCGATGTCACAAGGGGGCGGGACTGCTAAGCTCTACTCTCTCCTCTGATTGGACAGTGGTTCAGAATTCTTCCCAGGGCATCCTTGCCCCTTGCCCTTATCCAATCAGCCTGGATACAGCGACATACACAACTCAACTCTCCTAAGCTTTTAGCTTCGGCCAACACTCTTTTGGACCGTCTAAATTGTAGTTGTTTTGTACTGAAATGATTATATATTAAAAGCATTATCTCCTGAGGACATTCTGAGAGAATATTAAAAATAAGTGTTTTTGTTTGTTTTTGGATCACTCGCCCTGCTCACGCAAAAGTAGGCCATGGTCTACTTGTGCAGTACACAAGTTGGCACTCTATCCATTAGCTGTGGTGCTGGATTGACTGAAGGAAAATGAACAAAAAAAAAAATGAACACACACAATAACAATAAAACACAAAACTTGAATAGACTAGTGGTTTTGCTGGGGGGGGGGGTCATTTGGCTGGAAAACCAATGCCGGGTTTTGCATTTGTTAAAAAAGAACAAGGCAAAAAAAAAGACTTTAAAATGGAAAGAATTATCTCACAGCTCAGCGAGACAAGAGAATTAATGAGTTGGCAGAAAAGTAAGGATGCTCGCAGCTGTGAGGAAGTAATTGGAACTCTCCTCTCCAGCGGTGATTGTCTGAGACTCTGAGGCAAGGGTAAAAGAGAAGAAGATTAAAAAAATATCATGTTTGTCTGCAGACACTGCTAATGACACACACCACTGCAGAGTAGCTGGGGGGAGAAAATGAAAAAAGAACGTATTTCCAGTGAATATATTAGTGCTAATCTCCTAATGTACTCATTCACAGCTATGTATAATGTGCTCTCTCTCCGTCTCCCTCTCTCTACGTGTCTTTTACTGCGTCTCTCTATATATCTGTGCATGGTTTCAGTTCTCCAAATGGGGTCCGGGGACCCCCAGGCATTCTTGAGTAACACTATTGAATCACTACTCGTTCAATAGTGTTTTTACTATTGCGATTGAGTAGTGATGTAAAATGTAGAGAAATGGCCCGTTTCACTACTTAATCACTACTGATATTGCCATATAATTCCTATTCAAATCACCACCTGGCTGCTACTTAATTACTTCAGGCTCACTATGGCTTTTTGGAAAGAACTATACAATCACTATACATTTATTGTTGAATTACTATGTAATGCTTACACATTTACTGCTGTATCTCTACACAGCTGTTTTCAATACTGAATCACTAATTAATTACTTTTTGTTTCTACACAAAACCTATATTTGTTTCTACACAAACCCTTATAGAGTTTGTGTAGAAACAAAAAGTATTCAGTAGTGAAAACACTACATAAATATTTTCTATAGGGATTGTGTAGAGATACAGCAGTAAATGTGTAAGCATTGTGTAGTAATTCAACGATAAATGTATAGTGATTGTATAGTTCTTTCCAAAAAGCCATAGTGAGGGTGAACTAATTAAGTAGCAGCCTGGTAGTGATTTGAATAGGAATTATGCAGTAATCAGTAATGATTAAGTATTTTTTTATTTTTTATTTTATTTTTTAAGTAGTGAAGCGGGACATTTCTCTACATGTTACTACACAAATCACTACTCAATCGCAATAGTAAAAACACTATTGAATGAGTAGTGATTCAATAGCGTATCTTCATGAGGGGTGGATCCCCAGAAAAATGAGTTGCTACAACATCAAAGTCATTTTAACCATATCTTTGGCTATAAAATAAATTGAACTTTTAAAATCATTGAATTAGATTTAATCATATATTTGAATACATGTGAACTTAGTTTTTTTAAAGAATTGAAAAAGATTTAATCGTAGCCTATATGTAAATCAACATTTTGTCCTGAACCACGCACTGTAAATTTAATTGTGTGCATATATTCATGACGTTCATGATGATGTTCATGATATTGATGATTATCATAATGATTATGAATGTATATTGATCAGCTGTGGAGGTTGCAGACTTGTATTAATTATCCTCCCCACCCCCCAAACCCCAGCCCCTCCCATGTGAAAGAGATAACGAGGTCACAGGCGGTCTTAATTGAGATTTACATAAATTAACCCCCTCCCCTCTTGGCCGTGAGAGCGGGGCCATAGGTGCATCATTGCAAGGGCAGACGTAACATTTGAAGTTGCAACAGCCACGCAACATGCATAAAGCTAAAGGTCTGACTCAGAGAGTTTTCTGTTTTCAATGATGAAATGCTGTTGGCTTATTGGTGCCACAGCTGTAGTAGCAGTAGTATGGTTTCAAATCATTTTAAATATAGGCACTTTAATTTGAAATATCTTGGGTTGTTTTGCATGCCATCGTGTTTGGTGGGGCAGACTGGGCATATAGGGGGGCATTGCCCCCTCCCCATGCCCATGCCTAGATCCGCCCCTGGGTGGAGGGAGAGGGTCTTCAGAGTCTAAGGAGCACATCACCCTGCAGGGCTAATAAAATATAGGTCCTGATAACTGTCATTTCTGCACCATTGCTGCCTACTCACTAGGATGTGCACGCAAACGTACTGCACATTTTCCCAGTAGGCCGCGACTGCAGGTTGGTATGATATAAAATAAACAAATAAACAAACAAACAACTAAATAATGATAATTAATAGCGGTATCAGTGAGAGACAAACCCTCTTCTATCTTGAATCCTTTTGCCAGCATCACTCTTGAGTGAGAGCAACAAAAAGGGAAGTGGGTGTTGGTTTGTATCATTTATGTGTTTATTGTAAAAGTGGTGGTATTAGGGCTTGTTCGTTTGTGTCTGACCTGACAGAGCGGGGGGTAGACAGGGCTTGACACCAACACTTGCCCGCTTGCCCGGGGCAAGTAAAAAAATGGTGGGGCAAGTGAAGACTGCTACCTGGTTGCCCGATCGGGCAAGTGTGCAACATAGTGCACTATAACACAACACAGTATAAATTTGTCTTGAAGGCAGTCATTGCACTCTGCCTCTGTGTCTTTCCCTGCTTTCTAGCTATCCACAATTCCAGGCTGGATTTGGGAAACAAAACAGGCAAATTAACACATCAGAATGACCATTAATCTTCTACTGTACAGTGTAGACCTGGGCTAATTAAGATGATGAATTTTAACTCTTGAGAGCGTAAAAATGAAACCAAATGGACCCGCAAGGGTCCATTTGATTTCATTTTTACGTTCTCAAGAGTTACATCTGGTTAACCAACTTAACTGGGGAACACCTGGAACCTGGGGGGAAAGTGACCATGACCTGAGGGCAAGTAGAACCTGACTTGCACTTGCCCGACGGGCAAGTGCCTCGGAGACCTTAGTGTCAACCCCTGGTAGAGGTTTTTGCATGGTGGTTATGGACTGTGGAGAAGAGAGACATCATCGACGACGGTTGCAAGCTAATAGAAACCACTGCCAGTCTCTTCCAATGGATGAAATGGAAGACATTGCTCTTGCATACAAAACAAAACTATACATTTTGATATCACCAAAACCTGCTCAGCGGTGATGTCACACAGGTAGGCAGGCTGAATTGTCCACAGCTCTTCTCTGGAGGCCTATTCATAAATCCATACTCATTAGCATCGCCTTTGCATCTAAAACTATGGAGTGTAGACACAGTGCCAATGAGCATCAGAGAGGTGAAGATATAAGGATGGAAATGGGTGAAATTTCCTTTAAGTCACATCACCAAACTAAACGTCTGCTTTCTCTCTCTCCCAGCCCTTCCCTCCCTCCCTCAGGGTCGTACCACTGTCAGATCGGACAGCTTTGTTTTTTCTTTTTTTTTCCATGATGAAAATGCATTCGATGTTTAAAAATGAAGAGGAGGGTTTGAGAGCGGGAGTGGGGAGCAGCGCAGCATCAGCACTGTATAAATCACCCTGCTACGTGTGTGTGTGTGTGTGTGTGTGTGTGTGTGTGTGTGTGTGTGTGTGTGTCAGGGGCAGATGTAAAATTTCCTAATTGGGGGGTCAGGAGAAAATGGTATGGGGGCGGCTTCATCGCCCGTGGCGCGAAGCGACACAGCCGTTGAAGCCGATGAAGCCGCACCCATACCAAGCCGCACCCATTTTCAGTTACAGGACTTTTATTAGGCAAGTAAAGCATCAATAATAACATCAGTTGTTGTTGAAGTTGCAACAGACATGCAGCATGCATAAAGCTAAAGGTCTGACTGAGAGAGTTTTCTGTTTTCAATGATGAAATGCTGTTGGTTTAGTGGTGACACAGCTGTAGTTAGTAGCAGTAGTAGTGGTTCAAATCATTTTAAATAGAAGCACTTTAATGTGAAATATCTTAGGTTGTTTTGCATGCCATCATGTTTGGTGGGGCAGTCAGGGCATTTAGGGGGGCATTGCCCCCCCATGCCCATGCCTAGATCCGCCCCTGGTGTGCTGTGTGCAGAAAGTGCAGAGTAAACAACAAACTGGCTCTTTCCCAGGAATCCCATAGGGGAACGCAGAGCCTCATCGATCACCTGGCCGACCAGGGCTCAGACCGGCTACAGTCTCCATGGACTGGTGCTGCATTGTTGCATGTACACTCTACGAACACAGTTTAAATACATACAAAATATACTGTATATATTTATACTAATGTGGACACGGACACACTCCACACTCCCAGGAGACCAACATCCTCAACACATTGTTTCTGTGCCAAAGTACACACTGTTTTCCCCGCCGGTAAACTGCACCGCTGCAAAGCTGCTTTATTGGATTTTTAAAAATTGGACTATATGAAAGAAATAAATCAAACAAGAACAATTTAAATAGCTCAGCATTTCTGGTATTACAAACGGTTTCCATTATATTAAAGACAAAAAAATGCCTCGCCTCATGACTACTGTAGGCTCAGAATGTAATTAAGTTTTTAACCTAACGGTATTCAAAGTAGCATCTGTTCTGTGGTTATTATTTTAGATTTTAGCATTGGGTATTCAATAGCACAAGCCAACGGCGTGGCAAAGTAGCACATTGCAAGATGGTTTATCTGCTATTTTTAAAATATTTTAGATCTACTCGCATAGAAGGCATTTGTATAATCTCAGATTTGTAGAGCTGTCATGACTTTCTGCAAACGCGATGCAGAGCCAGCAAGCAGCTTCTGCATGATGGCAATAATTTATATGAGCAATCTTAGCCCATCATGCGCAAAGGCCTTTAGTCCACTCATATTCTTGGACTCATGTTTTGCAGCCACCTTCTTCAAATGCCATTAGACATCTTCAATGGGGTTGAAATGAGTGTAGAATCTTCCAGGACCTCCGAACTTCTGAAACCAAGCCAGTGTTAAAGGAGCAGTGGCTACTATGACCTGGACTTGTTAAAATGAGGGAAGCTATAAATGGCTGCCAACCAGATTCTTGAGGAGCAAATGGGCAACACTTGAGTGACTGCAAAAGACCTTCACCAAGACTTGGTGGACGCACTGAGGTTCCAGGGCTCTGTCCCTGGTGCATTAGCTGCTAGGTAACATGTAAAATGAGTGAAGTCCCAGCACTGCTGCTGACTGTTTTTTACTGTACTGGTTCAAATAAGAGAGACAGTGAATTCGGTTTGCGACCACAGCAATGGTCAGTGGCCGTGCGCAATGGTAGCCCATTGGCTGCGGCCAGTGGGCCAGCTTCTTCAACGGTCGCTACCAAACCTAACACTTAACCCTAAATAACAGTAAAACCTATGCCTAAACCAAACCTTAACGGTAGCAGCGGTTGGTAACGGGCGCGACTCATTTAATATGGATGGACCATCAGCTGTGGCCGATGCACCATCGGTCGGTGGCAGTCGTAAATTGAATTTGCCTGTGCAAAGGTAAAGTCAGAGTAGTTGGGTGTACCCCCGGATTTAAAACCCCACAGATAAGAAAAATAGTCCAATTTCTAACCCTTGTAATTTGGTAACTGTCTCGCATTAGAGTACCTTTTGCAACATTTTTTTTTTTTTTTTTTACAAAAGTCTATACTCCAATAGCTGAAAACCATATAAATGGAGAGATGAAATAGAAGAAAGAAGTGTTATACAGAGAAAAAACACCTTGCTTACAGTGAAGCATGGGGGTGCCTCATGTGACTCAGGGGCAATCAATTTTTTCGTCCAGAACAAAATCTATGGCACCGTCTTTAGTCTCCAAAACCAGAGAGAGAGAGATAGAGAGAGAGATTTGGAAGAGACTTCACCGTGGAAAACAGTCAATTTTCACTTCATGCATCGACCTTCCTGTCAACTCTGTGTAATGAACAGATAAGGAAGACATAGTGGAGACTGGAGAACACCCCCCCACCCCCCTCACCCCCACCCAAACTGAGAGGAGGAACCTTCACTCTAAGGATCTTTTTTCCTTTATTTATTCAGGGAAGTCCATTGAGAGCAAGCTCTTTTTCAAGGACGCCCTGATGACAGCATATATTATAAAACACTATAATACACGCAGTGGAGAACAATATCTTCTGAACCACAGCATAACGTTACACATTTGATTGAGAGTCCTGAGGTATAATGCACTGAGAACTTGAGAACATACTGAGACGCTCTCACTCCAGTGTTCATTTTGTCATAGTTCATTATGGTGAGAAATGTTTGATAACTAACTTGTTTCACTGTCTAGTCGTATATAAAAAGGAATATAACGTATGTGGACCTTCACTGTGGGTATAAATAGACCCTGGCAGTGAGGAGAGAGACCCTCGCTGTCAGTATGTCAAGTCTGTGTAATTAACAGATAAGGAAGACACAGTGGAGAACCTCTCTCTGTCTGCATAAATACAACCTCTCTCCATGCCTTCTCCTTGAGCTTGACACCTCCGAGGACAATTAATGTACCCCCCCCACCCACCCCCTTTCACACACACACACACACACACGCACGCGCACGCGCACACACACACACACACACACACACACACACACACACACACACACACACACACACACACACACACACACACACACACACACACACACACACACACACACACACACACACACACAACACACACACACACACACACACACACACACACACACACACACACACACACACACCAGAATTGAATGTTTTCTGTGTTCCAGTCATAGACTCTTATGGTTTCTAGAACCCCTTGAAAACTACCTGATTTACCCCAATTTTGGTTTTATTTTATTGTGGGCAGAACAAATTATGATTTATCGAGCAAGATGTTCAATTCATATCGCCGATGATGTAATATGCATGCATCACCAAAATGTTTTCAGCGTCACCTGTTGGTGTATAGCGCTACTTTCTACTTTTTTGTAGGGTCAATATGAATAACTAAAAGGAATGTTATTATGGGCTTCTTTTGGAAATACTGTACTGTATAGTTGCAGACTTTAACCCTATAGAACACTTATCCCAGGAAAGCAGACTTTAACCCTATAGAACTAACCTGACTCTGTGGTGGGGCAGCAGAGAGCGAGGTTCCCTCCTCGCTGTACTTAGCCCAGGAGATTTGCTTTGTTTATGTGTTTTTCATAATGTTGGTGATATCTGAGGTGGGTATACCTTCTATATATTGTCTCGACTTTGTCTTATTGCGCTGTCTATTGTCTTGACTATTGTCTTATTGCACTGTGGAAAATGGAAACGCTATTTCATCCCTGTATATGTCCTGACATACACTGGAGTGACAAATAAAAAACCTTGAACCTTGATGATACAGCCAAGTTTAGTGATAGAAGCAACTTATAATTATTATTTCTGACATTTTGTAGAATCAGCCTCATGTCTGGGTTAACACCTACAGAACCCAGCTGTAGATGCTTATATGCATACAGAACCATCATTAAAACAGACACAGTGTGTGTGTGTGTGTGTGTGTGTGTGTGTGTGTGTGTGTGTGTGTGTGTGTGTGTGTGTGTGTGTGTGTGTGTGTGTGTGTGTGCGCATGTTCGTGTGAGATCATGAAGGCAGGCACTTGACCTGCTTAAATGTCATTGACTTTCTAAATGATCGAAATGATCACCTTTAATTGAACCCAAGAGAGGGTGCTAATAGGCACCCCCCCCCTCTGGGTGCACGGGCACTGCTGGAGCATTACGTGTGTGTGTGTGTGTGTGTGTGTGTGTGTGTGTGGTGTGTGTGTGTGTGTGTGTGTGTGTGTGTGTGTGTGTGTGTGTGACAGAGAGAGAGAAAGACAGTGTTGTGATGCATGCATGCAGCTGCATGCTTCATCTCCATTAAAAACTCATTTTCCTATCTCCCGTATCTCGCCCTCTCTCTCAATTTAGCAAAATGAAAAGACCAGGAAAAAAAGAAACGGCCCCAAAGAGGACACACATTCTCTGACCAGGAGGAACACACACACACTCACACGCGCACACACACACACACACGCACGCACGCACACACACACACACACACGCACGCGCACACCTAATGTGCCTTTTTCCAAATTTATCTCTAGACTAGATTTTGCACTCTTAATTGTACAACATATGGGTGAGTAATGTGCGGTCTAGGACTCTTGCAAACGCCTGGCATCAGTCAGGTTTTAATACCTACTACCCCCCCACCCCCACCCCCTTCTCAACGGAATTAATTCTCCAAGCTCTTGGATAAGAGAACACAGAGGTTGTCATTGAAAGTCCTCACGCTATGCTAAGTCCCAGCGCTATGCTACGTCCCAGCGGTGTGTACAGGACATGTGAAGATGAGGTCATATGTTGTCTTGTGGTTATGCTGTGATAACAGAGTTCCATTTTGTCAGGGATACTTAGTATAATAGATTTTCCCTCCATGTTTGTGTTGATACAAGGTCGGAGGAGATCCCTCTGGTGTTGTGGTGCCCTGTGGGCATCTCTCACTGTTAGCAGTGGTATCTTTTTTTCAGATAGCAACAGATAGCATTAACAAGAGATGCTATGGTTTTATGCATTCATTGTCATTCTCTGGTCCATAGCGTTAGAAGTTCTCCCTGACGCTATGTCATTACCAGACATTTCCAGCCTTCCACAGCCTCTTGAGGCCATAAAGGGACATAAAGAATACACTTATATACACTAGAGATCGACCGATTAGACTTTTGGCCGATGTTTCCGATCACCGATTAGTGGAACATCAAAAAGGCCGATAGCCGATATCAGCCGATACGATTATTACTTACTTTAATAGTATAAAAGTGCAGAAGCAGCAAAGTGTTTCAGTTTCCCCTCCTTCAAATGCATCTTTTTTAATTCAAGTACAGGCACAGAGCTTCAGACATAAAAAAAAAAGAGAAAATACATTTTGGATCATTTGGATAAATCTATAAATACATGAGGTGATGGAGTCAGAGACACACAGCTATACATCTCCTTACCACCACAATCTACCGGATCTTCAATGAAAGTGGTCGATGTCCAATTTTTGAACATTTATAATAAATACAAATAATCGGCTGCTCTTTTTTCGATTATTTATTTTGAGCACCGATACCGATTATTAATAAAATCATGAATATCGAATTCGATAATCGGCCGCGGCCGATAATCGGTCTATCACTAATATACACAGTATACACATACAGTATATACAGTATATAGAGAGATACAGTGACAGAGAGAAAAAGTATTTGTTGTAAGCCTTCCACAATTGCATGGCACCACATTCCATGTTGCTCTGACAGTGAGCTTTAGAATGGTTTGATTTATTGATTGAAATATTTATTAACAGTTTGCAGATGCTATATGCGATCTGTTCATTCCGACAAAAAGGAACGGTTTCATACTGTGAACTAAATCCTCATTTCAAAGACCTATTCATGACTTTTTTGGTTACCAGCAGTCCATCACTTAGCTGGGGACCACCTACAACTTCTAGGCAAGGGTCGATTCAGCCCTTCACAATTTAGACATTTCCAATTAATCCTGACATCCACACCCTCATACACACAATCACACGTGTTATAAATCAGACCTAACCCATGAAAAGCTGTGATTTGATTTGTTTTAGTTTGTTTTGCCTGTCGATGCCTTCTCAATATAGTCACTTGTGACTATATGCTCTGTTTGGTGTCAGCTGCCCAAAGTAGAATTGACTAATCATCATTACGAACATACAATGAAATAAAAATGGGATTATTTTGAAATAACCAACTAATAAGTAATTAAGTAATAAGTAACTAAAATGAATTTGACAGCAAAATAGTCTTACAATGTTTTGGGAGATTCCTTTAACCTACCACCAGAGGGAGCACGCAAATACCACAGGGTGAAAACCACTGCTCTGGAACAGTGGTGGTAATGGTCCCTTTAATTAATGGAATTAAACTTTTATTTCATGGTATTCTTTAGAATAAAAAAACATTTATTAGCGGTTGTTGTTTGTTTATCTTGTTATTGGAGCTTGTTATTGTTTGTATAATCCAGAGGGATTATACAAAAATGTCACTAAAGCTAAATGAAAGCTAGTTGGTGAACAATTGAACCAGTTTCATTAATATACTGTATATGCTCTCAAATTTTCTTTTATTATGTTGTATGCATGTTACCTAGTAGAACCTCTGCCCTTTGTAATTCCCACAGCATGCGTCTTTAACTGGGGTCCTCAGCTTTACAAGAGGGGCCCATCAACAAAATAAGAATACAATAAATTATTAGAAAAATATAATGTGTAAACAAATACATAACCAAACACAGATGATGACAGTGCTTAATACATTCAATAAGCAACAACATTGTTTACAGTAGGCTATGGGCTGTGTAATGGGGGTCCCTGTCTCCCCAGATGGTCATAAGGAAACAAAAGGAAGAGAAAGCTTCTGATTCACCCCCCCTCCACCCGCACCCCTTCCTCAAGGGAGCAGAAACACAAAGACACACTCAGCAGAATAAACACTCACTTAAAATGACCCCCAACCCCGCCCCCACCGCACACACACCCTCTAAACACTCACTTAAACGCACCCCCCTCCCCTCTCAACAAACGCATAAACACATGCACACACATAGTCACATACCCTACATGTCCTGACACAGAACAGAAACTACAGCTAGTTGAAAGCCAGGGTTAAAGCCATCATTCCATTCTCAGGTGCAAATCATCAGCGTCTGGCCGTCAGGTGTAAAACTTTGTCCAAAACTGTTTCTAGCAGGAAATGCAAAACAAGTGCTTGTTCAAGTTTTCTAAGATGGGAGGTTTTTGGGAAATGATAAAGAATCAGATGGGATGGGATATTATGTAACTATGAACTTTAAAATGCTGTATTTGAAGAGTCTAGTTGAAGGGAAGTTGCAGGGAGAGGACAGGTAAAAAAAAAATCTATTAACAGCAGCAAAGGACATTTACATAATGGAAAAAATGGCATTCTGACACTTTTTGAGTCACATACTGGATTGTGATTGGCTTAAAAAGAGTGGTAAATGGGACCATAAAGCTCAGAACTTCAAAATACCAGGATGCGTATGCAAATCGACCGCTGAGCCACAGATCAATGCGCCTCACAACACATCCGCGGACTTCTCAAAGTTAAGTTACGTACACTGTGTACAAAAGACGCAGCATCTTGATGTCATGTGACGTGTTTTATATAGGCACTGGATGGAAAGAGTCGTTGGAGGTAGTGATGGGCATTGTCGGTCTTCAGTGGTAATCAGTGAACCAGTCGGTTGGTCGGTCGTTTACCAAAACAATGTGTTTGTTTCATTAATTTTGGTAGTTGCTAGTTATAATTCAGTTTCATTAGTTATAATGAAACTAAATGGATGTGTGTTCTTAAGAGCAACAGTAACAGAGTTAGAGGTTCCACGACGTTGTGAGGCCACTGTCCTCCCTGCCTCCCCCAGCCAGAAGCACCTTAGCTGGGCACGATTTCATCACAAATCTGATCTGTCTGGGATAATCAGAGCTCCAAATATCTAGCAATTATTACAATGTAAAGATATTAGCATAAAACTAACTGTTCCACAATAACAATGTCAGTAAAACTAAGATATTTGAAGATAAATATGTACTTTATACTCACAAGTAAAATACATTTTTCAGGTGACATCAAAATATAATCGATTCAACTTTTATTATTTCTTTCTGGTTATATTTCATGAATGCAGTCTGTTACGTTAACATTTCTATCAGATTTATTGTTGTGATGTCTTTTTGGCCAGTGAATGAGGCTGCTATCAGTGTTTAAGGGGCTATATATTGTGGCCGAAGAATATTTTCATTGTGAAACAATTAATGACAGTAACTAAAGATCCTTGCAAGTTCGAAGTTACATTTACTTTGTAATAAAGTGGTAGAAGCGTAATTTACCATGAAAGGGAGTGGTTGTTGGATGATTTACCCACTGTTTCAACAGTTGGTAAATCATCAATCCAGCAATCCACTCCCTTTCATGGTAATTTAATTACTTTAAACTGGGGTTACAGGAAGACAGAATGGAGGATTGCTGGTGGAAATGAACAGCAGGAAAATAGAAGTTGAAAACTAAAGCGAAGGGGAAAACCTGTAGTTTTGTTTGTTTTGTAATCCTAAAAATAAATCTAAAAAAAAAAAAAAAGGCTGTAGTCCCGCCCCTTTACTTCAGGCGGAACTGGGGGGGCAGAACTGTGGTGCTCTATGGCTTCAATATTAAATCAAACTCACCCAAAACACTCAAATGTGATACACCCAGTATAAAAATTCTGCTACATTAAATAATACATTTTATCATCACATCCCTGTTCTGAATACAAAGTAAACATTGATCATTGGAACAGCATCCACTTTTGGTTTAATAACTCCCAAACTGTTTCATCAATTGTAAAACTTTACGTGGTTTATGATAGCGGTGATGTGTAGATCCTTTATTTGAAAATATTACATATGTGGGTAAAACGATCGCTGAATGAAAGGGTGAGGTACAAAACATTACAAAAGGGACATCTCTCCCCTACTTTCAAATACAGTAGGCTATTTAGTTGAGTACAAACACTGTCTAGTACTGTCCACTGACTAAAAGCTCCCAACACACTTGCATGCTTCTGAAGGTTGTAAACTTAGTTCTGCTGGAAGCACTTTGGTCACCATGGAAACACAAGGACATGTGCTGGTGAAAGTGTGTGTGTGTGTGTGTGTGTGTGTGTGTGTGTGTGTGTGTGTGTGTGTGTGTGTGTGTGTGTGTGTGTGTGTGTGTGTGTGTGTGTGTGTGTGTGTGTGTGTGTGTG
Source organism: Benthosema pterotum (assembly GCA_039105355.1). Lineage (NCBI taxonomy): Eukaryota > Metazoa > Chordata > Actinopteri > Myctophiformes > Myctophidae > Benthosema > Benthosema pterotum. The sequence goes on along the minus strand of CM076969.1, from coordinate 16,545,816 downwards.
TGTGTGTGTGTGTGTGTGTGTGTGTTCACACCAGTTGGTTCCTGTTTCGCCAAACAAAAGAGCCACAGCCGGGCTCTTTAGTAGCAGCTTGACCTGCAGCCATTTGTCAAATGAGTGACACACGTGTGCGCGCGCACACACACACACACACACACACACACACACACACACCCATTTTCAACATTTTTTCTGCGAGCGCACAAATGATTTGGTTCCATTTGTACGCTCTCAGAAAAAAGAAGCGTCTACAGAAATCTATTAACATGGTGAAAATACATCTTGATGATGTCATCAATGTTTCAGCATGTTAGTGGCTTTCTTCAGACCTCCATTTCTTGGAAACACAGAATGGGGGAACTTTTTTTTTTATCATGTCCACCCAGCACCTCTAGGGTATACTAATGACATACAGTATTAGAATGTTGAAAATGGGTGGACTTCCCCTTTAAAGCTCGCTATAGTACTCATCCCTATCAGTGTTTGTTCAGTATTAAAGCAGGCTAGGAATGTCAGGGAGGTCACAAAGGCCATGGCCCCTCGGTTTGGCCTTGTGCCCCTCAGGGAAATAGCATGACCCGAGCCCAGTGTCCATGCCTTATGGCCTCCTCTGTGTCCTTGTCAACATGTAGACACGTGGCTCATTCTTGTCAATATGTAGACACCAGTGTCTCTTTCTTGTTCAAGGGGAGGACCACTTTTTCTCTTTGTGTATGTGTGCACGTGTGTGTGTGTGTGTGTGTGTGTGTGTGTGTGTGTGTGTGTGTGTGTGTGTGTGTGTGTGTGTGTGTGTGTGTGTGTGTGTGTGTGTGTGTGTGTGTGTGTGTGTGTGTGTGTGTGTGCGCGCGCGGACCATTGTAAGCGCTTTGAGTATACACGCTGTGCATAGAAAAGCGCTATAAAAATGCATTCAGACACTAAAGAACATCACCAAAACTAATCACTGGAACATTTATTGTCCACACAAAAAGTGTCCTTTTAACTCCAAGTACCAATTTTTAACTAAATTCAGTGATCAGATGGCAATAATACCACAAGTAATTTAACTGCAGATAGTCTACATATTAAATTATTTTGATGAAAAATATCAAATATTGCTTTATTTGAAGGCCTTCAATGTTTGTGCCTTCAAACAATGTTTCTCCAGCTCAAGCTGCAGAAACAGGGAGACTCCCGTTACATGCAATGGTTATTACTATCACAATATCGAGCTATTTAATACTTGTTTTAACTAAACAAAAAATAATTTGCAGTTCTTAAAACTAAAACAAATGAGTTTCAAAACATTTGCGAGGCACATCTTCTCAGTGTTTAAATGGAAGAACCATGAGAGTTACCATGAGACATACAGCTGCTCAGTTCGGACAGACAGATATTACATGAGTTAACGAACGGTTATTAACGTACCATGTGTGCGTCTTCTCAGTTCAGCTCAGTCTCTCTGGTTGTTTGTGACTCCGCCCCCGCGCTCCTGATGTCATCAGCTGTTCAAAACACAGACAGAAGACAGAGGTCAGGACAAACAGTGACACGACACTAAGTGGACGAGAACAATAGGACATGTTCAATAATATGTTCACCTAGATCAGTGGTCTACAACCTTTTTTTATACCAGGGCCCACTATTTATTCTGAATTTGAGCCATGGACCTCCACCTTTTGATGACATTTTAGCCCAACAGAGCCCAAAACTATATATATATATTTTTTTGTCTGGATTTCGGAGAAAACAAAATAGTCAAACATTCAGATCAAAATGACCATTCATTTTCTACATTTTCTAGTTGCCTAGACTTGGGCTAATTCAAATGATGAATATTTTAACTCTTGAGAGCATAAACATGAAACCAAATGGACCCTTGCGGGTCCATTTGGCTTCATGTTTACGCTCTCAAAGAGTTACATCTGGTTAACCAACTTTCCATGATTTAGCCAGGGGACCACCTGAATCCTCTCAGGGACCACTGGTGGTCCCCGGACCACTGGTTGAAAACCCAGGATGTAGTTCCTACTAGTTTGTGGTTTGTAGAGACAAGGGTAAATCGATTAAGTGAAACAACTGTCGATTGATAACAACATTGTTTCATTATCAGATGTACAGTTTTTGAACAGTGCCACAGATTAAAAGAAATTAAATTCATTCTTGAGTTGTTTTTAAGTTCCAGATACATTCTGCACTACGCAGTCTTCCTCTTCTACCATTGATTTGAACGAGGTTTCTTGTGCAAGTGGTGACATTTCTACTATTGAGCTAGAGAGAATAGAGCCATGTCTGCTTGCTCAGGGCACAAATTGAATATTGACCAGGGGGTCAAACATCGGGTCAGATCAAGTGTCTTGGTCAGACATGACCTTTGACATGATTGAAATGACTCAGTAGAAGGAAACAGAGAGAAAATACAACCATCCACAACTGTGTAAGTCAAAAATGAACATGCCATATAGATTGGACAAAAATCTAATGTATTGATTTAAAAACACTAGTTAGTACCTCTTTAAGTTTTTAAACAACGCCACACATTGTCATTTTTCAGTTTATGAACAATCAAATAAAAAAATACTTGAAGTGAGTGCGTTGAGAGTTGTTCAATATGCATGAAGCACTTGATTATTAAGTGCAGTAATGTGAAAACTCAGGCTTTGAATATTTTACTGCTCAGCTGGAGGCGTTTACAGTATATTAAGAATGGCAGCAACATGTTCCGCGTCCGCCGTAAGCCATTAGTATCTAACCAGCCTCATCAATTAATTAATTATGCTTTATTACAGGAAGCCTGGCTCTTCACTCTGTCCTTAAAGCTTAAGATTATGCTTCTGATGCAAACCTGTTGATAAATTATTCATTAAGAACACCTTTGTAATTATGACATGGCGATGCTTTGAACCGAGAAAAACAGAGATAAACACTTTCAGAATCTGCAGGCTCCAAACCAGCACACAGAGTGGTCTACAAGTTCACAATGTGAGGAGTTTCCAGTCAATCATATAGTTCACATCTATCCAAACTATTTCTATCTAAACAACTCAATGCAAGACTGAGAGGAGAAATGCACTAAACAGTACGCATGCACGTGTGCACACACCCACACGCTTATGTATGCATTGCGCAACCATGCACAAACATGCACATGCAGTGTATACACAGACACACTGTCACACACACACACACAGAAACACACTAACACGCATGCGCACAAACGTAGCAACCGGACAGAATACTCAGGTTTCAGTTGCTATAGAAACGGGCTCTGGGGGAAAAGTGGAGTAACCAATGGCATTATAGCATGTGGAGGGGGAGGGGATTGCTGTTCTGCTCAGAAAATGGAGGAGACATAATAGCAGAAGACGGGAGAGCGAGAAGGAGAGGAAAAGGAACGAGAAAAACAGGGAATTAAACAAGACGGACGGACGACAGACGGACATACAGACAACTCAACCGACAGACAGACAGACACGCGGACAGAGTGGAGCGATTTAGGGAACGATCGAGACAGAGAAAGCCAGAGAAGAATTGAGTGTATTCCTGCACACACGGTCTGCACCGTGCAAGCTTGCTGCATGGCATGCAGAGGGGGGGGGGGGGTCTGCTCAAGGAATGGAGGAAACACAATAGGAGAAAGCTGGAGCGGAGAGAAAAACACCACGAGGCGGACAGGCAAGAGAGAAACAGAGTTGGACTGAGAGACAGATAGGAGAGAAATACAGAGACAGAAAGACAGGCAAGGGTGTATTTTTACAGCAAAGTTATCAGTGCACATAGAAATACTGCACACAAATTCCACCATTGACCTTTGATCCATTTAAACCACGTGACCAGCGTTTTTTAGTTTCCGCTTCCTGTCTTGCGGCCGTGCAATTCTGATTGGCTAGAATACACCCGAGTGTCAGAGCGTCACAGTGCATGATGGGATTTTCCCTACTCATATTTTTGCTATATTAAGGGACTATTTTTTTCTTCTTGCCTAATTCACAATAGACAGCAGGACACAATGGACAAGCTGGACACCGAGGACACGATGGACACAGGGGTGGGGACATTGTCAACTAGCGGCGAAGAGATTTGTGGCAGTCAGACTAGCAATGCAGACATGTCTGACATGTCTCTCAGTCAAGCGTCGCTACCTAGCAGCGGATACATGTCTGACATGTCTAACAGCCAGACATCAGACATACCTCACCACCTATCACAGCCAACTTTCGACCGCGATGAAGGCGTTTCTTACATAAATCTCGACGGAGACGTTTCTGAGACATATGTCTGTACTCCAGTGCCAGCCACTGTAGAAATTGAAATAGGTTCTGTTGAAGAAGGTTCTGGTGAAGAAGATGATGACGACATGTCTGACTGTGCTACACCGCCACCTAGCAGCAGAGGCATTTCCCGCGGCATGCCCAATTGTTACATAAACCTCAACAGAGACATTGCTGACTCATATGATCGAAGTCGTCCTTGCACGCCTGCCCGTCCTGGCACGCCTGCCCGTCCTGGCACACCTGCCCGTCCTGGCACACCTGCCCGTTCTGGCACACCTGCCCGTCCTTACACGCCTGGCTTTGGCACGCCTGGCCGTCCTGGCACACCTGGCTTTAGCACGCCTGGCCGTCCTGGCACACCTGGCTTTGGCACGCCTGGCCGTCGTTCGGTGACGTTCAGTGACGAAAACTGTCCTAGCACGTCTGCCGGACCTACAGTGCCACCTAGAGGCGGGGAGTTTACTAACCTCATGTCTGCCTTTGAGACCGTGCTACCCAACGGAGAAGTTTCCGAGACCTTGGATGTCTGTCCGAACGAAGAGGTTGTGGAACCTACTGCCGGCAGAGACCTGAATTCCGACAGTGCAGACAGTGATTATTTTGATGATGAGGATGAACAGGACTTTGAAGATTCCGAATTCGCGACCGACGCCTTATTGAAGGACCAGTGGTCGAGAGGGGTAGACTACGTAGGGGCCGAAGAGGAATTTATCGGAGGCTTTGACTCTGGTTGGAAGACTAGGAATTACCACTATAACACCACGTGCCGCTTCAACCGCAAGCCGGGGTGTAAAGTCCATCTGCCCCCGGAGTCGACCCCGTGGAATGCGTTTGAACACCTCTGGACAGATGAACTGTGGCAACATATGGTCAACAAAACCAACCGTGAATACGAGCAGTGGTATGCCTCGTTGGCAAGGAAGCCAAAATCAAAGTTTTCTAAAGTGACTCAGGCCGAGATGAAGACTTTTATTGGGCTCTGCATTGGTATGGGGCTCATGGTGATACCTTTCCGGAGAGATTACTGGAGAATGAAGAAGGACCTGTTCAAGACGACCTTCCCCAAACACATGTCCCGGGACCGATTTACCATTATCTGGAGGTAAAAACATTAATAATGCAAATTGACTGCGGTGATGATGCTGATGCCATTATTAGTAGTACTAGTCATAAGGTGTTGAGGCCTTGTTGGGTTGTAGAGACCATGTGTGGTCACCTGTTTTATGCACACAGTCATAAACAATAGCATAGCACAGCACTGTGGTAAATAACAGCAGGTAAACACAGTAACATACTGTAACTCTTCAGTACAGTGACCATAGTATATCGTGAAGTTGGGCAATTTCTCATTGCAAAGGCAAAATAAAGGCAGGTCTATAAGCTTTTAACACATTGCACATGCGGCGCCTTGACAGCTTGTAGATATGCTTGTTTTTGCAGCACCATTCCGTACGCCTACACATTGAGAACATGTAGATCTTCCTGTTTTTGCAGCGCCACGCTCAGGGTAACAAAATAAGATACAGGCCATGAATGAAGTGAAGTTGAATCATCATCAGCAAACTAAATCTAACATCACTCAGCTGGTTGCAATGTTGTTGCAATGCTAACGCTATGTCACTCGTCGTCATGGACATCTTTTCATTACTGGTTGTGCATTGAAGGACGTTGCTTGTGATGACACACAAGGCAGCAGCATTCTGGTGTAACTGTATATTAATAACTCTATGGTAGCCATTTTGCCAGCCCATAGCGCCCCCATTTGGTCCAGAGTGCCTTTCATTTGCATTAGGCAATTGATTGATTGATCTCAAAAACAAAACAAAAAAACACAAACAGCAGTTGTATGCATTTTTTTTTCACACATATTTCAGAGAAGTGTAAATAAAGCATTAACTAACCACCCCCACCCCTGCCGATCGAATCATTTACGGTCCCGGAAGTGGCACTTCTGGCCAGGGAGCAAAACAACCGGCTCTTCCACCATTTTACACACAGACACAGACACAGACACACACAGACACACACACACACACACACACACACACACACACACACACACACACACACACACACACACACACACACACACACACACACACGCACACACGCACACACACACTGGAGAGATGGCTAGGACGTTACTACGCCAAAATTAATCATATTGAAGTGAGATTTGTTTCAATCATGGCCGCTGATTGCCACAATGCGCTCAGATATGGACCTAACGTTAGCCAAAGATAGCATCGCCCACGGTTAAGGTGGATTAATCAATGTAAGATTAAGTCTCGTCTTATCGTCTTTGGCAACTGTAACCTTGTTTGTTTATGTAAACAAAATCTCGTCTTATCGTCTATGGCACTTAAACAGTTTTTAACTGGGTCTGGACTGGGGTAAAGAAGTAAGCAAGTAGCCTACAGTAACTTTTCCTCCCCAGAGTCCAGTTCAGTTGATGCTGCTGCTCGGGCAATGGGGCATACCATTTCCACTGGGGGATGTTGACAGTTTGCAGGCTCAAATTGATTTGCTTTCCACTTACACTATAATACACTTTATTTTGCTGTACAGGTAAGTAGACTGAACTACATTTGAAAGGGTTTGATCTTTGCCCTAAACAGTATGCACGGGTGCGCACAGACACAGACACACACGCACACGCACGCACGCACACGCACACGCACACACACACACACACACACACACACACACACACGCATTGTGCAACCATGCACATGCAGTGTACACACAGACACATACAGATGGAAACACACACACTGAAATGCAAGCACCCACACGCGGACACACACACACACACACACACACACACACACACACACACACACGCACACACACACACACACGTATGCATTGTGCAACCATGCAGTGCGCACACAGACACACACATGAATGTAAACACGCTAACACACACGCGCACATGCACATACGTGGCAACAGGACAGAATGTTCACGTTTCAGTTTCTATGGAAACGAGCTCTGGGGAAAAAGTGGAGCAACCAATAGCATTAAGGCATGTGGAGAGGGAGGGGATTGCTGTTCTGCACAGAAAATGGAGGAGACATAATAGCAGAAGACGGGAGAGCGAGAAGGAGAGGAAAAGGAACGAGAAAAACAGAGAGTTAAACAAGACGGACGGACAACAGACGGACATACAGACAACTCAACCGACAGACAGACAGACACGCGGACAGAGTGGAGCGATTTAGGGAACGATCGAGACAGAGAAAGCCAGAGAAGAATTGAGTGTATTCCTGCACACACGGTCTGCACCGTGCAAGCTTGCTGCATGGCATGCAGAGGGGGGGGGGGGGGTCTGCTCAAGGAATGGAGGAAACACAATAGGAGAAAGCTGGAGCGGAGAGAAAAACACCACGAGGCGGACAGGCAAGAGAGAAACAGAGTTGGACTGAGAGACAGATAGGAGAGAAATACAGAGACAGAGAGACAGTGCAAGGGTGTATTTCTACAGCAAAGTTATCAGTGCACATAGGAATACTGCACACAAATTCGAACATTGACCTTTGATCCATTTAAACCGTTTCACCAGTGTTTTGTAGTTTCCGCTTCCCGTCTTGCGACCGTGCAATTCTGATTGGCTAGAATACACCCGAGTGTCAGAGCGTCGCGGTGCATGATGGGATTTTCCCTACTCATATTTTTGCTATATTAAGGGACTATATTTTTCTTCTTGCCTAATTCGCAATAGACAGCAAGGACACAATGGACGCAGAGGACAAGGTGGACACAGCGGAAACCATGGACACAGGGGTGGGGACATTGTCAACTAGCGGCGAAGAGATTTGTGGCAGTCAGACTAGCAATGCAGACATGTCTGACATGTCTCTCAGTCAAGCGTCGCTACCTAGCAGCGGATACATGTCTGACATGTCTAACAGCCAGACATCAGACATACCTCACCACCTATCACAGCCAGCTTTCGACCGCGATGAAGGCGTTTCTTACATAAATCTCGACGGAGACGTTTCTGAGACATATGTCTGTACTCCAGTGCCAGCCACTGTAGAAATTGAAATAGGTTCTGTTGAAGAAGGTTCTGGTGAAGACGATGATGACGACATGTCTGACTGTGCTACTCCGCCACCTACCAGCAGAGACATTTCCCGCGGCATGCCCAATTGTTACATAAACCTCGACAGAAACATTGCTGACTCATATGTCTGCTCTACGGTGTCACCCAGTGACCGAAGTCGTCCTTGCACGCCTGCCCGTCCTGGCACACCTGCCCGTCCTGGCACACCTGCCCGTCCTGACACACCTGCCCATCTTGGCACACCTGTCCGTCCTTACACACCTGCACGTCCTGGCACGCCTGGCTTTGGCACGCCTGGCCGTCCTGGCACGCCTGGCTTTGGCACGCCTGGCCGTCCTGGCACGCCTGGCTTTGGCACGCCTGGCCGTCGTTCGGTGACGTTCAGTGACGAAAACTGTCCTAGCACGTCTGCCGGACCTACAGTGGCACCTAGAGGCGGAGAGTTTACTAACCTCATGTCCGCCTTTGAGACCGTGCTGCCCAACGGAGAAGTTTCCGAGACCTTGGATGTCTGTCCGAACGAAGAGGTTGTGGTACCTACTGGCGGTGGAGATGCGCATTCTGACCTCAGTGCCGACAGTGATTATTTTGATGAGGAGGACGAACACGACGACTATGAAGATTCCGAATTCGCCACCGACGCCTTATTGAAGGACCAGTGGTCGAGAGGGGTAGACTACGTAGGGGCTGAAGAGGAATTTATCGGAGGCTTTGACTCAGGTTGGAAGACCAGAAATTATCACTATAACACCTCGTGCCGCTTCAACCGCAAGCCGGGGTGTAAAGTCCATCTGCCCCCGGAGTCGACACCGTTGCAGGCGTTTGAACACCTCTGGACAGATGAACTGTGGCAACATATGGTCGACAAAACCAACCGTGGCTATGCGGAGTGGCACGCCACGGGGCCAAGAAGGAAAAATGGGGCAAGGTTTAATAAAGTGACTCTGACCGAGATGAAGACTTTTATTGGGCTCTGCATTGGCATGGGGCTCATGGTGATACCTTTCCGGAGAGATTACTGGAGACAAAAGAAGGACCTGTTCAAGACGACCTTCCCCAAACACATGTCGCGAGACAAATTTGGCATTATCTGGAGGTAAAAACATCAGTAATACAAGACTGTGGTGATGATGATGCTGATGCCATTGTTAGTAGTCCTAGTTATAATGAAGGTGTTGATGCCTTGTTAGATTGTAGAGACCATGTGGTCACCTGTTTCATGCACACAGTCATAAACAATAGCATACCACTGTGGTAAACAACACCAGGTATAAACAGTAACATACTGTAACGCTTCAGTACAGTGACAATAGTATATTGTGAGGTTGGGCAATATGCCTATTTTTCTCATTGCGTAGGTAAAATAAAGGCAGTTCTACAAGCTTTTAACACATTGCACATGCAGCGCAATGTTTGCGGCACCAGTGCCAGGGTAACAAAATAAGATAAGATTACAGGCCAGGGATAAAGTGAAGTTGAATCATCATCAGCAAGCTAAACCTAACATCACTCAGCTGGTTGCAATGTTGTTGCAATGCTAACGCTAGGTCACTCGTCGTCATGGACATCCTTTTCATTACTGGTCATGCATTGAAGGACATTGCTTGTGATGACACACAAGGCAGCAGCATTCTGGTGTAACTGTATATTAACTGGGTCTGGACTGGGGTAAAGAAGTAAGCATGTAGCCTACAGTCACTTCTCCTCCCCAGACTCCAGTTCCATTACAAGGCAATGAGGGGGTTTCCACTGGGGGATGTTGATAGTTTGCAGGCTCAAATTGATTTGCTTTCCACTTTATTTTACTGCACAGGTAGACTAAACTACATTTGAAAGCGTCTTATTTTTTTTTTAAATGGTTGACTATTATTTCACAAAAAAAAAAAGAAAAAACAATAGAATTGAGGAGAATAAAAACAATCAGTGAGGGGCTGATCCAATCCATGATTGCCTATATATTTGTATGGTTACCCAAAGAGTAGTCCATACCGGCTTTGGCATGCTTTTGTGTGTTGGCTGCCGTTTCTGATGAAACTCATGTGTATCTGATTTTCCAGGTTTCTCAAACTTGAGGATCAGGACACCGAACAGATGGACAGAGGTGACAAGATGTGGAGGATGAGGTGGTTCATGGACTACCTCACCTCCCGCTTCCAGGAGCTGTACGAAGTGAATGGCAACGTGAGCATTGACGAGAGCATGGTGAAGTTCAAGGGACGCCTCGCTTTCAGACAGTATCTCCCCAATAAACCTATAAAATGGGGTGTCAAATTGTGGGTCCTGGCAGAGAGCACCACAGGATACTGCACAGGCTTCCAGGTACGACATTATTAAGTCTGCAAACCAAGTACAAATAAGAGTGGTTGAAAAAGTACTGATACTTGTTTTATATAATCAAAAATTGCCCGAATACACGCAATGTAGAAAAAAAAGTAGTAGTTGTAAAAGTAGTTATGCAGCAGGGTTTGAGGCATTAGAAATGTCCCCTTCACTTGTCTGGGCACATGGGTCAGGAACACACACAAATATATTTTAAATCAACAAACTGTAAGTTGCAGGTGAATACATGTTTTAATATTAGATGAACATCCTCAGTTTAGCCCTGGAATGTCTATGATCTTACATACATTTCATGTATTCCAAATACACAGCCATAGTTCCTAGTTCCTGGTTACCAGACTGATCTTGTTGGCATTTAAATTTGTAGCGCTGCGTGTATAGTTCACCCAATAATTGGAAAGGTGATTAGGAAAGCCATACAACTTGACCAGGAAGTTTTATTACAGGGCACGCCTTAATGCCAAGCCCTGTGCAGCAGTCACATTACACAATTTTGTCATGTAATGTCAAATATTTTGAAAATAGAAGATCTACAAGTGCACAGTGTGCCTTTGTGAGGCACGGTGAGGTTGAAAATGTAACTTATTGCTGTCTTGCTACTGTTGTGTTTTTGTAACAAAAACAAACGTCCCCAAGGTGTACACAGGGAGAGAGGAGAATCTGGAGGGCAAGGGTCTTGCGCACCGTGTGGTCATGGATCTGGCCAGACCCTACTACGGGTCGCACGCATGCGTCTACATGGACAACTACTACACCTCGGTGGAGCTGCTGGAGGAGATGAAGACGGTAGGGCTGAACGGCTGCGGCACCGTGCGCGCCAACAAGAAGGGTCTCCCACCACTGGAGTTTCTGACCAATGGAGTTGAGCTGGACCGACATGAATACAGGTAGGGCTTGGGATGATATGAAAAGTACACCTTCCAATTATGGCAGCCAAAATAACTGCAATTGATAATATCATGATTTTTTTTTTTCTTTTGGGGGGGGGGGGGTCATCTACAAGTTCACAACGTATTGTGTATTTGCTGCTATTTTACCAAAGTTCACAACGTATTGTGTATTTGCTGCTATTTTACCAAATATAGTGTTGTTTTGTTTTGTTAATTAACACAAAAAACGGTAACGATTATCATCAACGACCCTTTCAATCCAGGGTGGCTCAGAAGGACGACCTCACCTTCTGCGTTTGGCAGGATACCAAGATGGTCATGGTGCTGTCCAACCACCACGACCCACAGGCCACAGGCACGGTCAACAGACGGCCCGAGGGCTATAAGCAAAGAGAGGCACTAAAGAAACAACCGGGTTTCAAAAGAGTAGGAAATCGGAGTTACCAACATTTCAAGCAAACCGAGGTGATAGTGCCGGCGGCACTTTCGGACTACCAGAAACACATGAAAGGTTTGATTGAATAACTTGATTTGAAAATACATACATACAGTACATACATACACCTCACATTATTCTCCTTTTTCTTGGCTCATGTGGCACACACCATATGCGATGAGGACACAATCACTAGAATAAGTTGTTAACATCGTTTAGACTGATGGTACTCTAAGGTTCACCTGTGTTCCTAAATTACTGAGGCACTACACTGTCTCTCTGCATTTGAGTATTTACCTTGCTTACTGTAATTAGCGCTGAATGAATACTGGCTGCTAAATGAGCACATTTCTATTTAGCTATAAAGAGACCTTCATAGCTAATGTCATGAGTATTAGCTCGCTCTACTCATGCGCAAGTAAGCCATGGCCTACTTCTGTGCAACGTGCACAGCTTGCACTCTATCAAGTGCTGATCTAGTTTTAAAAGAGGCCAGGGATGTGCTTGTTTTAATAGCTTACATGTTTTTTGTTTGTGCCCAGGTGTGGATCTGCTGGATCAGATGATCGGCTACTATGGCTTCCAGCATCGATCCAAGAAGTGGTGGAGGAGGGTCTTTTGGTTCTTGCTAGGCGTGTCCTGCTACAATGCGTACATCGCTGCAAGGTCCTCGGGAGGACCAGTCTTCAAGAAAAAGTATCCTGGATACAAGGACTGGCTGGAGGACCTGGCAGGGGAACTCATCCATGACTGTACAACAAGGAGTTATCCTGTGACGCCTCCTCCTCCCCCTGTTATTCCCCCTATGTCGGGCACTTCAGCTCCTAGGCACGACTTTGGAAAGATCTATATGAAGAGAAAGTTGTGCAGGGAGTGTCAAATGCTCCCTGAACACGAGAGATGCGGTGGGCCGACCATTCATGGCTGCAAACAGTGTGACCAGCCTTTGCACATGGAGTGCATGGGCAAGCACTATCGCCGTTTTTGGTATTGGCCTTCCGGAGACAACCCCCCTGCCATCGAAGCATCACCGTCAAAGAAGGTCCGCAGAAGATTACAAGCTGAGTTTGAAGAAGATGTAAACAAAAAAAGGTGCAAAAGCCCAAGGGGCAAAGGCCGAAGGGGTAGGCCCAAAAGCCCAAAGCCCAAAGATCCCGATAGGATAATAGTGAGACGAGGACCACGAAAACCGAAACCTCTACCTCCCCCTCGAAAATCTTCGACACGATCTTGTGCTCGCTTAGCTCGGGCTCGGCTTCGAATCAGGTCCGATTCACATTCCGATTCAGATTCTGCAGCATCTGAAGGAAATTCTGCAGCTGGTTCAGATTATGATCCAGGATCCCCATCCAACTCTGCTCCTTCACCGGACGCACCAGATTCACCCTCAGAATCTCTGGCACCACCCTCTCCTAGTGCAAACTCTGAGGATGAGGATGTTGGAACGGTTCCAACATCCTCATCAACCTTGGAACTGCCTTCAACATCATCAACCAGTCCCCCTTCATCTCCAGCCCCAAATCTGACCACAGAATCTCTGGCAGTGCCCTCTCCTGGTTCAAACCCTAATGCTCCCACATCTCCTGCCCCAAGTCCACCCTTGGCATCTGTGGCACCAGCCTCACCTGGATCAAACCCGACCATTCCCACAATCTCATCCTCAGAACCATCAACGCCTCAAACTGCAAATCCCACCTCAAATGCACCCTTGGATTCTTTAGCAAAGCCCTCTCCAAGTACACAGAATACCTCTGCAACATCTTCATCGACCTCAACATCCTCATCCTCCTCAACCACAGCACCGCAATCGACACCATCAGCTACTAATGGTCATGCCTTAAGTCCATCCTTGGAATTTCAAGCACGGCCCGCTTCCAGAAACCAACCTACCCCAGTGCGAGTTCACGATTACAGTTTACCAGAAAAATGTGATCCAGACCGAAGGCACACTCCACTTCCTTACAACCTACCCCGAATGTCCCCAGCCACCGTGACCGCCTGTCATTCAATTCACAACTACAGTGTGAATTTTAAGGAAGGCGTAGACCCTCTTAATCCAGAGAGAGCTACAGAAAGCCCCTTTCTGTCACCATCAGCCATCGGAATCGCCTTTTTACCTTCAGAATCTACTGATTTACAGGGTGCTCCTTCTAATTCAAAACGTGGAACCCGAACACCTAAGAAGGCAACACCAAGGAAGGCAACACCGAAGAAGACACCAGCGACACCGAGGAAGGCGACACCGAAGAAGGCGACGCCAAGTAAGGCAAAAGGTTCCACAGCATCACCCTCTGCATACTACTCTAACCCCCCATTTTCACCCTCAGAATCTATGGCCCCACCTACCTATCCCACATTCTCCTGGACCTCACTGCTCTCACCAGGCTCTCCATACTCCTCTCATGGCCCAGAGTCGCCTGCTGAACCTATGGGACCACCGTCTCCTCGTCCTCTTCCGCCATACGCAAATTCACAGTGGGGCTCCCGCTCACCGGCTTACTCAAGATCCCCATCGCCATCTATGTCGCGTCTGGCACCACCACAAAATCCATACTACCCCTACACCTCAAACCCTCCCTCAGAATCAATGCCACCACCCGCTCCTGCTTCACATTCTACCTTCCCCACATCTTCCTGGACCTCAGAGATGCATTCGACACCAGCAACCACTCCGTATTACTCTCACACCTCAAATCCAGCTTCGGAGTCCACAGCACCACCCTCTCTTGGTCCTACGTTTCCGCCCAATGCCAGTGGGCCGACACGGGGCGGGACAGCACGGCGCTCACGGAAAAGATTTAAGGGTGGCGACAGTGATCGTCTTCAGGCAAGGCAGTCGACAGACGATGAAGAGCCACAGACCTCATCAAAGTTACAATGGACCCCAACATCTTCATGGCCATCAGTGCGGCCTATGTCACCGACATCGGCTGCCTCATACTACTCTCGCGGCTCAAATCGGTCTGACGACCGACACATGGTATATAAAAGGTTCAAAATGACCTCTCCTCCGGCTCAGTACTACTCTCAAGCTTCAAATCCAGCCTCAGAATCTCAAGCATCTACATCCACCTCGACTTCAGGCCGGTCTCCACCATCAACCACTCCACAATCATCTAATGCCTCAAATACAGCTGATCTGGCACCACCCTCTCCTGATTCTCCTCCTACCTTTCATGTGATGCTGCCCGCCGGTGCTTTTGCTGAAGATAACGAAGAGAATGCCCGTTTTTCATGAAGAAGACTTGGACCACTCAGATGTGTTGCTGTCATAAAACTACGCAAAAAAGGTGCTGTTCCTCAAGGATACATCAATGACATTCTTCATTAACTCTACGGTTGATTGCAGTGTGCCGTCTTCTGCATTGATGGTGCTGTCACACAATTACTTGTCATGAATCTAAGTCATTCACTACTAAGGGAATACTTCGTATTTCCTTAGTATCCACTGACATCCACTGTATCCACTGATTTCCACTGATATTTTGGATTTTAACCTGTTGACTGGATGTGTTTGGGGACTGGGGATGGGAGTCATTTTTATGTTACGGTATGTTATGGTGACTCCTTACTAACATAGTGTAAATTGCTTCAAGTCTTGAACTAACATATATTGTTAATTTAGGTTTTGTTGCCTCCGTGTAGATTCCCACCCCTTAGACTGCAGTCACATATTCAAAACACATGCTTAGTCTCTGTTCTGGGGAGGAGGAGAACAACTCGCGCTCCACTTTCAATGGGAGTCACGTGGTTTGACAAAACAGCCCCGCTGATGGCTGTTTTATCAAATCATGTGACTTCCAGTGAAAGTAGGAACCGTAGGAATTGACACTGCTCTGCCCCCCTCCCTACAGAGCTGAGACAAAACATCTGTTTCGAATGTGTGCAACCTTATTCAAGCTTGGATGATTCATTGCACTACAGCACTTGTGTTGCTGGCCACTCAAAGTGAATCTCCATTTCGACAGGTGCCAGTGTCACAGGGAGAAACCTGCTGTAAAGGGTATGGCTGGTGTAGACAGAAACAACCACCTGCCGCGCTTGAAGTGTGCCTGTGGGTTTAAGTGAGGGCATGGAGGCGGCGGCAGACACCTCCTCCCTAAATACCTGCCTCTTGGCCTGAAACCACGAGTCCTACCTGTTAACACCAGTGATATCGTTCTTTCAGTGCCACATTTGAGAGAAGTGTGTCAATTCATATTTGAGTGCCTTATTTGAATTGACATTAGCGTTACATACACTGGTGCTTAAGGCCTCACAAGATTGCTGTCAGTGCTGTGAAATCTGCCAACCAAACACATTGTGTGCCTCCTTGAATATTTACGAAGAACAGTTAAATGTGTTCTTCCGTGCTGTCGGTCATTTGCCTAGGGTCAGGAGAAGGATGGAGTCTCAGCGGAGACGTGTGGATGGTGATCAAGAGGGATGGTCTCTCAAAGGAGACTTGAGACAAAGTGTGGAGACATTTACAAATAATGCAGTATGGTTTGGTGCTTTGTTGATTTCTGGAATCAACCATTTATATTTGGGGTGGGGGATGGGTGGGGGTGGGGGCTGTTATGACCCTGAACTTCCTCAAGACAAAAGACACCAACATGGGGTGACAGGGCTTTCTCAGTTGTCCCTCCCTGTAACTCAACCCCAGCTCACATATCAAAGCTCTCTCACCAGTTAAATACCTCACTGAAAATCTTTTCAGACACTTTTTTATTAGTGTTTTATTTTATTTGCTTAGACTTTAACCTTAGACTTTAACCTTAGTCATCTGTGTATTCCATTCTGTGTATTCTCCTGTGTAGTGTTCGTTGCCTGTGCATGTCTTTCTACACTCATTGGTGTGTCTGTGATTGAGTGGTTGATTGACTAGCAGCTGGTGTGAGTGGCGACTGGACGTAGATATGCATAGATATAGCCTGTTTGTATCTTTAGATGACATGTATTACTGTGTCATTATAGTATGCTCTGTCGATTAATCAAATTGGATGTTCTGTTGATTAATTGAATATATAGGACCACATTAGAAAGTTAGGAACCATTTTTTGTACTATCGTTTGCGCCAAAGTGTATTACTGTACCGTGCTAGTTTACATTGTTTACCTCATTTACATTTTTCTTTTTCATATAATAAAGTATTATCACTCGATCAATCAATCTCCTCTCAGGTTTTCCTTGTGCATGCTGTATCCTTTCTAGTGTTGTATTTGTCATTATTCCTATGGCCAATAATGTGTTAAATGTCTGGGTATGTAATAGAGGCAACTTTAGTGTGTACAAACACTGTGTTTGTAAACAGATTTGTTTAAAACCAGAACTCCACCACACCTCCAATCTATTGGCTCATTATGAATCTGTTAGAGACTGTTGTGCTGAGATTGGCTAATACGCTGCCCCCCCCCCCTCACAAATTAGCACCGCCTTTCATGAGCCAGGCGAATGTTTTGTTTTTATGATTTGTTGACAACAACAAAGTCCTGGACGGTCTGCAGGACGAAGCAAGTGTCTGTCTGCTGGGAAACAGCTGCAGCATCAAAGTAGAAGCAACATAGAGTGGAGGAAAAGGCAAAAAAAATATAGTTATATATCGATTTAGATTTTTAGCTAAAAAGTTGCCTCTATTACGTTTAAGACTTAAGAACTGTCATGAACATCATCCAGTCAGGATAGATGGCATGGCTAAGTAAGACCAATAAAGCAGAAGGACTCACATGTCACCATGACAAGAGTTATTCAAAAGTTATGCCAGAACATTGTCGCGCGAGCCAGACTGTTGTCCCACACAGTTTTCAACTGTCTCCATCTGGAAGGTCTGAAAATGATCAAGTGGTGAAGCGGACTTGATGCTTCATCCCCACTTCCTCTTTGGCATATACAGTAGCTTTGATGATGATTTGTTAATCTTTTATTTTATTTTTTATGAACAGAAGTGATGACAGCTTCCTTCCTCTGATTTGGGGAGGTGTAGTTCCAGACTATAGCATTGGGAGATTGTGGAACATTTAGTCAACTTGTCTGGTTACGCGAGACAGAGTTTTGGATGCTGCTGGTATTAACTTAATAATTAAATTATTTTAACCCTAGGATCAAGAACAAAGGGACTCTACTACATACGTAATAGTGTAATATGATAAAATATTCAGAATCAATGTTTAACCTAACCTCACACCAACTTAATTCTTGGGATGACAAAATGATAGAAGGTGAAACATCCTAAGGTTTGGGAATCTTTAGTATTGTTACGATTCCGGTTCCATAATGTTTGACTCTTAACGGTCACATTCCTATTTTGTTTGTTCGTTCTGATTAATTCATTATTCGGTACGATTGTCTTGACAGATAAACAAGCCCAAAGTAAAGGCCTGAAAAGATATATACAAGATCTCAAATCTCACAATATTAACATCTCACAATATTAAATATAAGGTGTTAAAGTTAAATCTGACTTGCTTATAAGCCTACAGTGTAGATACCCTGTTACATGGCTTGTACGGCTATATCAACTTCGGTATTGGTGTTATTTAGCCGATATATGGATGCTTATAAGCATTGTCATGTTCTCTGAATTGCAAGTGAAGGCTTTACACTAACTATACATCTTCAGCAAATAGGCAATAGTCTTAGTCAGACAGTTATTCATATTACATATAGAGTATATTGGTATATTCATCTTGTCATAGATGCCTGGAACAGGAAAGGAAAGAAAGAAAAGCACTAACGTTAACGATGGAGTCACATGTACACACTGTTATTTAAAGTTATTTAAAAAAAAAAATGTATTTTTTTTTTACTATTTGAAATAATTACTAAACACCAGTCCAAAACAACAGTAACATCAGTGTAGTGTCATCAGTGTTGCCTGACCAATACTGTATCAGTATTGGTCAGGCAAAATAGATACAAAAGTATACATTTTGAATACAGGATGAGACCATATCAACATTTGTACTGTAATGTCAGTTACTGAACATAACAGTTGATCATATGCAGCGGTTTTCAACCAGTGTCCTAGGGACCACCGGTGGTCCTTGAGAGAGTTTCAGGTGGTCTCCAGGCTAAATGATGGTCAGTCGGTTAACCAGGTGCAACTCTGTGAGAGTGACCCTCGCGGGTCCATTTGGTTTCATATTTCCACTCTCAAGAGTTAAAATAGTCATCAATAGTCAATAGTCATGTGAATTAGTCCAAGTCTACGCAACTAGAGAATGTAGAAGATTAATGGTCTTTTGATCTTTATGTTGGCCAGTTTTGTTTTCGAAATCCAGGATATAATTGTGGACAAAAGCAAAGGAAATCTTTAGGTTTGGGGACTCTGGGGCTAAAACGTCAATAAATGGTGGTCTGTGGCTCAAATTATGAATAAATCATGGGCCCTGGTATTAAAAGAGGTTGAAAACCAAGGATATCAATTCCTAAAGCAGCCCTGAAGATCACACACCAGATCTACTCTGACAACATGATAAAACCGCTACAAGAAATACAATATGAAGGAACCTATTCCGATCCCTATTCTGGATCCCAACCCTATACCTCGCAGTGGTTTCCAACCAGTGGTCCAGGGACCAACATTGAAATGAAACCAAATGGACCCTTTCCGATGGTCCGATTTATGGTCTCAAGAGTTTCATTTTATTCTCTCAAGTTACTGTTAAACATCTGAATTATTCATTTACAAGAAGTTACACAAATAATTGTTATTTTGATTCACGTTTGCCTGTAATTTCTCCTAAATACAGCATGCAAATGTTGACAAAAACAAAAGAAAATCCTTAGTTTGGGGTCAGAAACCTAATCAAATGGTGGTCCATCATGGCTTAAAATCTGATTAAATAGTGTAGAAATGGTTGAAAACCACTGCTCTAACAGGATTCCGGGCATTGTGCTGACATTTTTCAACATCTCCGAGGCAGGTGTCCCTGCAGGCACTAAAACGTCCACCAACACAATACATGGCATGACATGTCTGAATGACAGCAGAGACCCTTCGCCTGGGATGCCTATAGCGGGGGTCAGAGGTCGCAGAACAGCCGCGATGCTTCCTGGCAGGAACAGGACGTGGAAACACAGTGTAAGTGACATCACTTTCTGTCACACAACAGAGCAGGTCAGACCTCCAGTGATGTGAAAGCCACCCAATGAGGTTTGCAAGAGGTTACAGCCAATGAGCTCTAAGTGGACCTGTGTGTATGTGTGTGTGCGTGCATGCAAGCGTGTCTCCCCAGCGATATGCAGTCAAATTCAAACACAAGACACATAAAACTGTAACATTACACATGTGCATGCAGGGCTTGACACTAACACTTGCCCGCTTGCCCGGGGCAAGTAAAAAAAAATGGTAGGGCAAGTGAAGACTGCTACCTGGTTGCCCAATAGGGCAAGTGTGCAACTTAGTGCACTATAACACAACACAAGATATATTTGTCTTGAAGGCAGTCATTGCAATCTGCGTCTTTCCCTTCTTTCTAGCTATCCACAATTCCAGGCTGGATTTCGGAAACAAAACAGGCAAATTAACATACACATCGAAATGACCATTAATCTTCTACATTCTCTAGTTGTGTAGACCTGAGCTAATTAAGATGATGATCTTTAACTCTTGAGAGCGTAAAAATGAAACCAAATGGACCCGCAAGGGTCCATTTGGTTTCATTTTTACGTTCTCAAGAGTTACATCTGGTTAAACTTAAATGCAAAATTTACAATATATTTTTGGGGGCAAGTGACCATGACCTGAGGGCAAGTAGAACCTGACTTGCACTTGCCCAATGGGCAAGTGCCTCGGAGACCTTAGTGTCAACCCCTGTGCATGCACACACGCGCGCACACACACACACACACACACACACACACACGCACACAACGATCATTTTATTGATCCAACAGAGCGAGTTGACCACGAGAGATAATACTAAATGCTACAACAGATTAACAAACCCTGCACTCTCATCAGAACAGAATTAAAATTATGCCGTATCTTGCACTTGAGAAACCAAACAGGTTTTGCTCGGTTTATTGAGCTTGTAGATTGTGCTTGCAGGGCGTGTGTGCACGCATGCGCTCATGTGTGCATGTCTGATTGAAGTGGACAGTGAGGTAGACAGTAGTAGTCAGATTTCTCTCTAGTAAAAGAGTCCAAATCCAAAGTGTGAGAAACTGAGAACAATGACTTTACTTGAACGTGAACTGAAAAGCTATTTCGTATACCTGTATCATGTACAGTATACACATACTGTATATAAATGTATACCGTGGCGTATTCACGGTACTCGATATACTGTATGCAGGAACATGTTTAGTGTGTTTATGTTTTATGAAGTATCATATTTGTACTACTATACTATACTACTATAATGGCCACACCTTAAATCTGATTAAAAGGCATGATTATGGCAAAACTTAAATAATACTAATAATAATACTAAACTATAATAGGTCTATAAAACATTTTTTCGGCACTTTTAAATGCATTAAATGCATACACAATGCAATGATGTACTATTTTCAGCCAAATAGGCAAAAAATGTAGCCATTTGCTGGTAAATATTTTCTGCAGATGAGTAATCGGTGCATCACTAGTTTTCATCCTACAACGATGATATTTGATGCCATATACAGTCCATGTTTGTAGGTTACATGTATGCGTAAACTCTACATGTATTGTATACTGTACTATACAGTACATACTGCATATTTTGTTTCTTTTCCCTACTCCCACTGTTCTGATCATACAGCCCCCTCTCCCACCACCCCACCCTCTCCTCGGAGCGGTCCAGGGGTTCGGGGGGGGGGGGGGGGGGGGGTCCCCAGGGGTTCCAGGGATTCACAAGGACTGCTTTGAAGTGAAGTGATTACGGAGTTAAGACCTGCTGTCCAATGTGGGGAAGACAGGACAGGCTGTGAGGAGAAGAAGGGGTCCCCCAGGGACCCAATTAAATGCTTAGCCGTTTTCCGTGAGGTTTGGAAAGAAAAACATGGCAGCGGGACATGGGGCAGAGCTAAGAGTCCATCAAACACATGACGCCCACGCGGAGTTGAACCGGCAACCCGCCTGCCATGTTGAAGGAGGAGCTCTGTTAAACGTGCAGTGGGGGGAACTATAAAGTACATACTACATTCACTTAATTTCTGTAATTAAGTACAATTTTGAGGTATTTATACTGGAGTATTTCGAATTACTTTTACCTTCCCACTACATCTGAGTTACAAGTACGTGATACCAGTTCCTTTGTAGATTTTCTTTTGTTTTCACAAAACATACATTAACCCTTTGTGTACTGTTATCACGTTTTGGTGTTCTAAGCATTGTTATACTTTAGCTATTGAAAAATATCAGACCTACAACCACATTGCGCGCCACCGAGTGGCCCGCTATGAGCTTGTAGGTCTGCTATTTTTGAAAAATTGTGAAAATGTGGCACAAATTGAATATATTATTTTAGAAGGAAACATTTTAACTCAAATCATTGCTTCTGGGGGATCCCTAGAACATGTTTTCAGATGGAGGTCCACAGCCAATGTGCTCAACATGGTCCACAGCCATGTTGAGCATCACTGACACAGAAACACAGGATTTTCTTTTTTTTTTTTTTTAACTAGAATCTTGTCAGAAACAAGAACCTAGCGACACAAAGTAGATCTACCGCTAAAAACTCAAATCTAGCTTTGGAAACTAGACTCACTAAACTACTCACGTTGTTCCATGAAGGATTGTTGTTCATTTCATCCTCCCCACACGGCTCAAACAACTGGACGTTTCTGCCCAGAGGCCTTCTTCAGCGTGAATCTACTTCTGCTGAAGAAGACCTCTGGGCCGAAACATACAATAATTGTTTGAGCCGTGTACCTGCTGGGGAGGATGAAATAAACAAGAATCCTAAACAGAAAAACATGAATGCTGGCAGCTGGAACTGTATCCTACTTGGAGCGTGCACCTGTTTACGCTATTAGCCTGGACTACTCAATTGAGTTTTGCTTCTCTCTCTGTTTTTACAACTGACACACCCTGGATAGAAACTGAGGGTAGAAAAGCCATAGCTGTAGTGTAACAGGCTGTGGCCCCAAAATAATCATATGTTAATTGGAGACCCTCCACCCTGATAATCACTTTGAATCATTGGAATCGTTTAGTTTGAACAGCTTCCACTGATAATAGTGAAAATAGGGGATCTAGAAATGTAAGGTGTAATATTACTTAATATTACATTTCTGTAGATATTTTGAAAATAAAAGTAAAAGCACTCCCTATATCTGAGAGGCAAAGTGGCTCAGGGGCAGAGCGGCCATACCAGCCAGATGGGAACCGTGAAGCGGCCAGCTCAACACCAGGCTCCCCCTGAGTTAGTGTCCATGTGTCCTTGAGCAAGGCTCTAAACCAGGGCTGGGCAATTATTTTTCCCAAGGGGCCAAATGAGATAAATAAAATATTGTGGAGGGCCAAGACTAAAGGCTGAACTAAAGTCTGCATAATATTAATTTAATTTCAAGATAAAAGTAAGGGTAAGACCAACTGTTTTGACACCAGGGACCTCTATTTATTCAGTATTTTAGCCCCACAGACCCCAAAACTAAAGATTTATTTTGCATTCTACATTACTACATTCTCTAGTTGTGTAGACTTGGGGCTAATTCACATGATGAATATTTTAACTCTTGAGAGCGTAAAAATGAAACCATATGGACCTGCAAGGGTCCATTTGGTTTCATTTTTACGCCCTCAAAGAGTTACATCTGGTTAAGCAACTTTCCATATTTAACTGGAACTCTCTCAAGGACCACTGATGGTCCCCGGACCACTGGTTTAAAACCCTTTCAGGGCCGGTCAGAGTCAGCCAAAGGGCCGCATTTGGCCCCCGGGCCGCATAATGCCCAGGTATGCTCTAAACCCCAATTTGCTCCTGGTTGTTGCCTCGCATGGTTTCCTCCTTTGTGAATGAGTGAATGCAAAGCACAAGGTAGAGCACTTTGGATGAAAGTGTTCTAGAAATGCACGATTTACAGTTTGGCACAATTCTGTGCTTTCTTCAAAACACACACAAACACACTGCTACCAACTACTCTGCTGCATACTGTGTTCAAAAGACACACATGATCTCTTAAGTCTGTGGTCAAGATGCCTCGCCTGCTGTCCACACAGTCATTAAATCCTACAACACCTACAGTATACTGTCCAGACTGTAGGTGTTGTTCACACTGTGATTAAATCGGATCCTTAAGACCTAACAGTCCACACTGTTATTTATTCATCTCCGGGTGCAGGCGAGAGAGGGAGAGGAAGAGAAAGAGAGAGACAGAGAGAGAGAGAGAGAGATGAGGTCTGACCAGCAGCTCTTTGTCAGAAGCGTCCAGGAGCTTTACATTCCTGTCAGAGGACATGATACAGACTCAGTTGTCAGAGGCCTGCCATACGGTTTTGTCAGTGGAGGAGTGCAAACTGCTTGAAGGAGAGACTCACCGTTGACTCACACTTTGGCAGCCTGCCAATCTGGTCACCTGCCAACAGCCTGCGTTTTCATTTATTTTTTATTTTATTTCTCAAGAGAGCACATACTACAGACGGGCCCCAAGTTTTGGCGAGCTATAAGTGTCAGTGCAGGTCTTCAGTCAGGAGCAGACAGGCCGGCTCTTGAAACCCCCAACACTCATCGTCCTAGACTAATCCTAGTCTAGATGCACACAGAAGGCCTCGGAATCTACGAAGGCATGCTTGCCTCCGCCAACATTGTGGCCTGGCTCACGACAACGCAGGACAGTGCATGAAACGAGAATGCACACAACAATCTCATATGATTGTGCCAACATAAATACGTTGTCACCCTCACCGACTTGCAGCTATCATGGAAAATGAATTACAAATGAATCGCTACCATTGAAAGGATCTTAAAAGTCCACAAAGAATCCAAAGACGAGGGACAAAAGGAGCCCACTAAAAACGTCCCAATTATACAGCACAAAGGTCAAATAACTCCATTGATGATGTGTGTGTGTGTCAGCTCTTAATCACTCAATGAGGAGTCACATGCGTCATGTCTTACGGTCGCATTCTCACCTACCATAATACGGTAGACTTGATTGCAAATTGGCAGAGAAGTTATGATTCTTGTTTGCTATCACACTACACTGTCTGTCATCCACAGCAATTGGAAACGCAGCAGGAACCCTGTGTGTGTGTGTGTGTGTGTGTGTGTGTGTGTGTGTGCGTGCGTGCGTGCGTGTACGCCTGTACATATGTGCGCCTGTGTGCATCCGTCACCGCCAGGATCCGAGACATGTACTATAAGGCAAACACTTCATGAAATCGCAACCTGCAAGATTGTGCAGAAGTGCGATATGGAACCTAATTGCCTTCATTCTCTTGCTATACATGTATATCCTGTACAGCAGTGGTTTTCAACCTTTTTGACACCAGGGCCCACCATTTATTCAGCATTTGAGCCACGGACCACCATTTGATGACATTTTAGCCCCACAGACCCCAACCCCAATTTTGGCCACAGTACAAGGCTGGATTTTTTGCAAACAAAACAGGCAAACAGGCATTTTCATTATAGCAACAGATGTTTTAGAGAGCTCGAGACACACTTTGATGTTTATTTAATTTCAATACATTTTTAGTAATTTCAACAAAGCATATTTTCATCATATTGAGCCTTGTCGTTCTTTCCCTGTTTGCCATCTGGTGAGTAACATTTTACATCTGGGATTCAGTTGCAAGGTGAATTTGACTGATTTTCCCGAGGTTGTGGGATCTGAGGCTAGAGCCCTGGCAGTCAGGGATTCTCGGTCAGAGATGTAGGTACTAGGGTTAGCATCCAACGCTCTAGATCACACCTGGGCATTGTGCAGCCTGGAGGCGATATACAGCCCTTTGGCTGACTCTGACCGGCCTGTGAAAGGGGGAAATTAGAAAATACAACATGCAGTACAATACTAAAACTAAAACTTTCCTGCCGTGAACCAGATTTGGAAGCAATTTCACTTTTTCAATGAATAACAACACTCTTACTACTGTCACATCAATGCAATTTACTACTTTTATATAGAAATTAAAATAATATTACGTAGAATTCAGTTCAGTCTTTTGGCCCGGCCCTCCCACAGTATTTTCTGTATCTCATTTGGTCTCTCGGGAAAATAATTGCACAACCCTGATGTAGATCTAAGTGGTTCAGTAATCTCTCTTCTAGAAAGATGCAGTTACTACAGTAACAGTAACAAACATGCCACTTTTGATGTTATTAATAATATACAGCCCTGAAATTGTATTTAATACTTCATTTCATATTGTATATGTCCCTCAAACTTATTCCTAATGGTTTGAGCCTTAATCACTCTGATATGACCAGTCCTTTTCATTTCTTCCTAGACAGTTTTGTACACAACGTGGAAATGTCATTCTGGAATTGAAAACTTAAGAACAGGAAGAATTATGCAAAGTAAGGTGCTTTGACGATATCTTATGAGGCCAAAATCAAACAAGCTGTTCCTGACAGCAATTTCCATTAGGTCCCTATATAATATGAAATACTGATTGATTCCTCACACTTGGTTATTTGTGGGGCTAGAAAACACACATAGGAACACCAAAAACGCATGTTAGATTCAGACTTAAAGTCTGATCTATGATTATTTCATGCGTGCAAATATAGCCCATCTATAATCTCACAACCTGAGCTTTTAGATGGAACCAGGGACCTTCTGCTTCCGAGGCAGGCTCTCTACCCATTCAGCTACGGGGCAGCCGCCTAACTGTTTACAGATGAGGTCATGAGACTCATGACCCCGAGAAGTTCTTTCTGCTTTGCTGCTAATGCTTCTCGCATTGCTTTACAGTGACATCACCTCTGGTTGTGAAAGCAAAAAACTTGCTAAATTTTAAGGAATTCAAACGAATTGATTGGATAACTCAATAAAGTCTTGTCCTCTTTAGAGTAGAGTATATAAACACAGACAGACGAGTCATTTGGTAAAGTTTAATTTATAAACCCTCACATGACGTTGTTGCTTAGAGAACACAGCTGTTGTTCATTTGAAGATCAGTTGCTGTCCCCGAGCGACACCACTGGACTACAGAGACAACTGCAGTCTGTAGGTTTCACGTCCTATACCTGGGGCCCAGTGTAGGAGAGACCAAACTTCTTTTCCCAGTTTAACCTTATTTATTTATTTGAGTCATACTGTATATGCAGGGGTAGACATTAAGGGAAATTTGCCACTGGCCCTTCGGGCCAGTGGCTTTTAAGAATCACTGGCCCCACAACTGTAACCACTGGCCCAGGTAATCGATCCGGACCCCATAGTCTGCAAAAAAGACCACCATTTATTAATGCATTAAATGCATTCAAGTTAACAGCACTCTTTTCATGGGGTCAAAACCAGTAGACCGTTCAGCAAGCTGACCCATATACAATGCAGAATGCCTAAAATATTTTTTGTGCTAATAAACAAAATATAAATAAAACTTAAACAATTACAAAACAACACCAACATATTGTGAAATAAAAATAATAATACAATATGTATATCAGGGGTGCCCAACCTTTTTTGACCCAAGATCAAAGACTAATACAGGTTGTCATGGCGCACCGACAGTTCGTACAGCAAATGTGCAGGCGCCAACGAGGGCATTTTACCACTGGCCCCATCGGGCCAGTATAGGGCGCCATCTGGTGGTCCGCACGTGTTTTTAAACCTGTTTCGGGCCATCGGGCCAATTATAATGTCGACCCCTGATATGGTATGGTGTGGTACTGCGGCACTGATTAAGGTTGTTGATTAAGGGTGTCTGTGTATGTACAATGCATTTTATTGCCTTCATCAGGAGATCACTAGACCTGTGCAGTGACGTCACCGCCCCTGTTCCAGAAGTGAACTCCCCATTCATTTTCCTCATGTACTTTTCGAAGATGGTTAACAAAAACACGATTGTGCCGCGGACAAAACCAACCCGGGTTGTGACAAATCAGGACAACAAACACAATATTATCATAATATCTAATTAGAAAGTACGTAAGTAGAAAACGGCAGGATACAACACATCTTAGAAATTATTTGACTGTCCCAAAAGATTGTGTGTGTCATCATGATTTGTGACGACCCGAGTTGGCTTTGTCTGCGGTGTAATCATCTTTATATGAATCATTTTCAAAAAAGTCTATGAAAAAAATGGGGAATGGGGAATCCACTTCTGGAACAGGGGCGGTGACATCACTGCACAGGTCCATAGTGCCAATGGATACATTATGAATAGATAGCTGATATTGTAGGTCATAGGTCATGTTTAGTATGAATTCTGGGAGTTGATGTCAAGCAATAAGGAAAACATGTTCTCTCTTGTCATCCTCCTGACAATAATTGGCATTTACAGAGGCAGCAAGGCAGAACTGCTGCCAGTCAAAATGAAGACTGGCAGATCACAATACAGGACATGCTTGCAGAGATTCCTGGGTATATACTGTATTAGGTAAAGACACTGACTGGGTGCCATGTTATTTGTATCTAAAATTCCACTGACACCCCAAAACCATAGTAGGCCTACTGCTTTATCCTATTCTGAACTGAAAAATAATTCAAATTTGTGCCACATTTTCACCATTTTAAAAAATATCAGACATCTCATCTATGAGCTTGTAGGTCTGATATTATTCAATAACTAAAGTAATGCCAATGATGCTACGTAATGCTAATGCTAAGTACTGTTAATAATGCTAAGTAATGCTAATGCCAATTATTGTTAATAATGGTAAGTAATGCTAATTGATGCTAATGATCCTAATTGATAATGCTAAGTAAGTAATGTTAAAGCTAAGTATTGCCAATAATGCTAATACTACTAATAATGCTAAGCAATGCTAATAATAATAAATAATGCTAATTACGCTTAGAACAGTTAAATATATTTGTTATTAAAATTGGGGAGACTTGTGAGCTATCAGATAGGCATCCTCCAGCAGCCAAATAAACAATGCATTTGGACATGGATAGGGTTGAGTGCTTACAGTATGTGCTGACAGTTGACCCACTCATCAGACTCAAAGCAGCACATTTCCCGCATTCACTCTGAGGCTCTTCTCAGACCATCCTCCACAGGACTGAACTGAGTGCTTGTTTGCCCAAAGGAACAGAGGCCCGGGCGGGGATTTAGACCAGTGACCCATAAAGGGAGCCTGCAGTAGTAAATGCACTTTTAAAGAGGCAGCGGGGATAAAATTTTCATAAAGCCAGTAAACCACATGAAAAAATCATGAGGCATTCCAGACTGATTGAATCTAATCGTTTCTCCGCTTAGAGGAGTAAAAACATTAAGTGTTTCTGGATTGATTCACCAGACATTATCATTATTATCATCATTATTATTATTATTATTATTACCCTTATTATTATTCAGCTTTATATTGTTGAACTCAATGGATCAAACTGTTTGGTTGTTTCAATGCCCTCAATTCTTTAAA
The DNA here is from genome assembly GCA_039105355.1 of Benthosema pterotum. NCBI lineage: Eukaryota > Metazoa > Chordata > Actinopteri > Myctophiformes > Myctophidae > Benthosema > Benthosema pterotum. Next base: position 16,516,390 of record CM076969.1, on the reverse strand, counting down.
GTAGGTGGAGAGATAGATAAAGAGAGAGAGAGGGGGCACATTCATTCGGGTATATAATCATCATCGTTGAGTTGAGCTGCAGACTTGGAGGTCAGTCACACCCCGACCACAATTAAAATAAGCTTTCAGAGATGCACAATAATTTACTATATGCACTTAAAGATTCAGACAGACTGGGGAATCAAAGAACTCCCTCCGAACACCATAAAACCCTCACACCCAGGCAGTCATATTCACAATGCCCCCCTCCATCAACAGATACAGTATAGGGCTCCATTTTCGTGACCATCTATACGCCTTATCCTAAACCCCTTATCATTTTTTCTTACTATTTTGAAAAACTTTTTGGAATAGTTCAACATGCCAATCTATTAACACATTGTGAGCTTGTAGACTGGCCATTGAAACTTTTGAAAAATGTTTTTCTTAATAGTTTAAAAAGGCAAAGAAGTTAAGGGATAAGGGGTTTAGCGGTGACGAAAATTGAGCCCTATAGTGTATGATTGACCGTGATGGCTGACCACACACACACACACACACACACACACACACACACACACACACACACACACACACACACACACACACACACACACACACACACACACACACACACACACACACACACACACACACACACACACACACACACACACACACACACACACACACACACACACAACACACACACACACACACACACACACACACACACGCACACGCAGATTAGTTGGATGATTGAACTCTACCACAGCTCTGTGTCCCTGTTCAGTATGACACGTCACATGATCACAACACGATCGGTTCACTGGTGCAACGCTGCAACACCAGTTTGCTGTTTGTTTTTACAAGTAATAATGTTCACATCAATAACAATTAGCATATCTGTCACAACACAGAGCCAGCCAGGACCACTAATGGAAAATAAACATGGTAAAAAAAAAGAAAAACTGAAACTCATTGTTAATGTAAAGATGCAGACGTAGAGTTACTCCATTGTATATGTACTATAACCTCTGATTACCGAACCTCTTCAAATTCTGTAGCAGCGTGTAGCCCTGTGGTTTTCAACCGGTGGTCCGGGGACCACCAGTGGTCCTAGAGAGGTTTCCCAGTGGTCCCCTGCGAAATGATGAACAGTTTGTTAACCAGATTTAACTCTTTGAGAGCGTAAACATGAAACCAAATGGACCCTTGCGGGTCCATTTCGTTTCACGTTTACACTCTCAAGAGTTAAAAATTTCACCATCTGAATTATCCCAAGTCTAGACTACACAAGTAGAGAATGTAGAAGATTAATGGTCAGATTTATCTGACCATTTAACTGTTTTGCTTCTGAAATGCAGCCTGGTATTGTGGACAAAAACAAAATAAATCTTTAATTTTGGGGGTCTGTGGGGCTAAAATGTCATTAAATGGCGGTCCGTGGGCCAAAGTTTGAATAAATTGTGGGCCCTAGTATGAAAAAAGTTTGAAAACCACTGGTCTAGCCCAACTACTGTAACCTAAACTACCGGAATTGAACTCTGCACACAAACTAAAGCATTTGACCCAGTTGGACTAATAAGCGTGACGCCTGCAAAGGTTCTGGTCTGTGAGCGAACAGGAATCTGACATGCTGCTGAGACAGACGGGCGGAGAGCAGGGGGATGTAACATTTCCCAATTGGGGGGGCAGGAGAAAATGGCATGGGGGTGGCTTCATCACCTGTGTCGCTTCGCGCCACGGGCTACTACTACTTTCAGTAGTAGTGTTTACAATCATTTTTAATATATTAAAGCACTTTAATTTGAAATATCTTGGGCTGTTTGCATGCCATCATGTTTGGTGGGGCAGCCTGGGCATTTAGGGGGGCATTCCCCCCCATGTCCATGCCTAGATCCGCCCCTGGCAGAGAGAGACAGAAAGCCCAGAAGCCAATGAGTGGAGAGTCCCGTTTCATGGTGAAAAATGTGTGAGTCAGCAGAACAAAACCATTAAGCATGTGAGTCACAGGGAGAGGCTGGAAAAAATACATGTGAAGCCAGACAGGACATCCAGGAGAGCCCTGTCTGTTTACTGTGATTTAGGGCTTGACTGGTGATCCAAATAGAGGATTATTCACAATGTCTTTTGACAGACATTACATTATTTTGGCACATACATGTACATGTACCAGTGAAGATCAACAAATACACTTTATAACAAGAATGTTGTCTCCGGTGTCGTTTTCTCCAACCGTATGATTATTACTTTATTAGTAGTTCACCAGCACCACCACGTTATTATTATCCAACTTATAGCAGATCTAAGGCATCACGCACATACAACTTATAGCAGATCTACAAGGCATCACGCACCTTTGATGCCTGCCGTTGTGATGCACACGTGTGTGTGTGTGTGTGTGTGTGTGTGTGTGTGTGTGTGTGTGTGTGTGTGTGTGTGTGTGTGTGTGTGTGTGTGTGTGTGTGTGTGTGTGTGTGTGTGTGTGTGTGTGTGTGTGTGTGTGTTTTGCAAGGGTGGAAAGAAACGCTGTCTCTGATGTGTTCTGGGGTCCACCAGTTGAAGGGAGACCCCGCTGGAGAAAGTGCAAAGGGGGGATTCCATCGGTATAATGGGGATGCATGGAGGTTGGAGTTTCAGCTCCACCGTAGTGCACGTGGGAGTCCGCCGGCCATTCTACAAGCTCATGATGGGTGATGCTGAATCATTGATGTGTGTGTGGTGTCGCTTCCAAAGCTTTGCCATGATTAGGAACTCCGTCCGCATGGTCATTTGCCAGACACCAATCAGCAATCGGGGCGACTGTTTGGACCATGGGAAATTTGGAATAGTGCAAGGAGGTGACGGGAGATAATCAGGCAACCTTTTGGGCGATGGGTTTTGGCAACAGAGGAAAGACGCTTAGTTCTTAACGCATTTAATAGATGAATTATAATGCAGGACATACGACATTGTAGGACATTGCTATTATTTTAGGGCTTCTAATAGCTTGTTTTGATTAGTGAAGTCCACCCTCTTTGCCATTGCCAACCAGTTCTAGCATTTAACATTTCCGGGTGCTTTGCTTGCACAGAGGGGAAACATTTCATTGGCGGACCACCGCAGATAGCCTGTAGCAGTCATGAGCCTGTTTTCTGCAGCACAAAGCAGCGAGGGTCTGACCCACCAAGGGGAGGGGCTGCAAGGAGCACTGCTGCTTGTGAGACAGGCCATCAGTGGGGTAGAGAGCAATCTGCTGTGTTCACTGTAGGGGAACGGGGGTGTGGGGGATTCACTCATCTCTGCCCATAGGGTGTCAACCAGGGGCGGATCTAGACATGTGCATGGGGGGGCAATGACTCCCTAAATTCCCTGCCTGCCCCACCAAACATGATGGCATGCAAACCAGCAAACCAACCCAAGATATTTCAAATTAAACAACTCAAGATATTTCAAATTAAAAAGTGCTTATATTTAAAATGATTTCAAACATTACTACTGGTACTAACTAACTACAGTGGTGCACCACTAAACCAACAGCATTTCATTGAAAAAAGAAGGTCTGAGTCAGACCTTTAGCTGTATGCATGCTGTGTGCCTGTTGCAACAACTGATGTTATTATTGATGCGTATTTGTCTAATAAAAGTCCTTTAACTGAAAATGGTATGCGATGGAGGAGATGAAGCCGCCCCATACCATTTTCTCCTGCCCCCCCAATTGGAAATGTTACATCCGCCCTTGGTAGAGAGCACTCTGCTGTGTTCACTGTAGGGGAACAGGGGTGTGGGGGATTTACTCATCTCTGCCCATCGGGTCTCAACTCCATTTGAACAGGGTAGATTCAGCTCAAGCGAATTTGAGCCTCGTGAAACACCATTGAGTGTGTGAGCTGAAACAAGCATGTTGCTGTGACGACCGCTACGAGGCCCCGACCCACACACCCCCCTCTGTCGCAGGATTAAAATATAGGGCAAAGGGCCCTTGTTTAGTGGGTGAAAGTCCCTTCCTTTCGTGGTGCACAAAAACGGTATGGTGTTGTCTATAGCACCGGGTTAGACAAGCTATAAGGTAGATATAGCGAGGCTATTCTGAATCAATAAAAAACCCAATTAAAGCATCAAACATGGCTCTGCCAGGGCACGCCTTTGGGAATGAGCCGAAAGAGTGTTTGGCAGGGACTAGTTAATGAGTTGCTAACCAGCGTTGTGTCACCCCTCAGTGTGAGCGCGGTGGTTGTTAAGTTAACGAACGCCCAGGTTGTCGGGTTAATGTCACCATAATGACACCACAAAACCAACATAGAATGTTGAAGCAGGCAGCAGTGTTGCCAACCGCCAAAATCCAAAATGCACTAGTGGCACTTCCAAAATGCACTAGAATGCGCTAGAGCAGTCGGTTTTCAACCGTTTTCATACCAGGGCCCACTGTTTATTCTGCATTTTAGCCACGGAGGACCACCGTTTGATGTTGAGATCAGTCTCTCAGCCTAATTTAGGAGAAATAACTGACAAAATGTTGGTCAAAATAGCAAATCTTCTACATTTTCTAAATGTGTAGATTAGTGAAAATTAGGTAATTCAGATGGGTTAGACCCATCTGAATTACCCGAAAGGGTCCGTTTGCTTTCATTTTACGGTCTCAAAAAAGGGTCCTCCATTTGGTCACCAATGGTCTTTTCTAGGAAGGAAGGAGGACTCTATCATATGAAGAAAAATGGTGAAAAACAAGGGTTTTATCTCTGGCGCAGTCAACCAATTTCGCCCCAGCTCACAAGCAAAAAAAGCACCAGATTTTCCGCCAGGAGTTTTTCATTAATTTTGGCGCTAGGGGCGTCTGGAAAAAAGCGAAATATATCTACAAATGCATCAAGTTGGCAACACTGGCAGGCACACACAGATAGACAGACAAAAACGCATGCACATGCTCTGCCTCTGTGCCTATAACGAGAGCAGGATTCACCAAAAAAAAGGACACCTGAGTGACATCGGGCTTATTAGTGTGTATCTCTTTCTGCCACCGACTAGCAGACAGACAGACAGAGAGACAGAGACAGACAGACAGACAGTCAGTCTGTGGCTGCTATCAGCCCACAGGCAGCTTGTCAAATCCACGGCATTTTAAAGCTCATTACGTGCTAGACAGTGAGAGGAGACATCACTGAAGGAATCCCGCTGCACAGTAGAGAGAGAGAGAGGAGCACGGCAGACATTATTATAAGACCCCTGCTCCACAGAGAGTGTGAGAGGGTGTGTGTGTGTGTGTGTGTGTGTGTGTGTGTGTGTGTGGTGTGTGTGTGTGTGTGTGTGTGTGTGTGTGTGTGTGTGCATACACAGCATTACTATGCATGTGAGGACAAAATGCTCCCCACAAGTATATAAGATAGGAGGAAAAGACATTGTGATGTCCAATTTGCCTGCTCAACACAAGCAAAATATTGAGTTCATCAACTAAACAAATGTAGAGAGTTATGCGTGATTTACACAAGATTTAGCTGTGTTTTGGACTGGTGTAGTATAGTGCACCGAAATTGTAGACCTAAAGGGATATTTCACTTTCAAAAAAATGTTTTTGTGACTTTATTGTCTACTCAGCCTCATGAACACCCCAGACAGTTTTTAAAGCACAAATAACATACACTATGAAAATTGTTTTTAATACTTAATATCAAACTGCATACTGTATGTCCCTCAGGATATTGTCTTCCTATTATGTCAAGGGGCTGTGGAATTTAATTTAGTTCGTATTTATTTTTAAAATATTGTTTTGGAATGAATGTAGCAGCCTTAAGGCGCCATACTGCCCATAAAGTTTTAGGAGGAAAATATCAGTCGCCAGAAAAACAAACTGGAGTTAAGTTATAATACATTTGTATAGGAAGGGGGCGGGGCAGTTAAAATGAATATCAAATATCTAAAGTGGGGTAGAGTCTCCGGATGGTAACCGCAACTTTGCCAATGCGAACCTGGGTTCCCCCAGAGTTAGTGTCCCTGAGCAAGACACTTAACCCCTGCTCCTGATGTGCTGGTCAGTAACTAAATAAATATTTCAGTTATTCAGTAAATAACTGAAATATCCCTGTAATGTTAAAAAGGACAAGGATAAAAAAACAGTGCATTGACAAAATCACTGTCTTTAATTTGCAAGTAATAGAAATGTGAGTGCATGCGTGCATGCGGCCATTACTGAAGGAAACGGGGCCCATGTGAGATAAGCTCAAAGAATCCTTGAGCGGGACACAAAGCGCGCTGCCTGTTTCCTCGCGATAACAAGGAAGTGTCAGCCACGCCGGCCCTGCCTGGACTTCCTGCTTGCCGGTCAGGGGCGGGTATAACATTTCCCAATTGGGGGGGTGTGGCGAGAGAAAATGGTGTGGGGGCGACTTTGATAAAGCCGCACCCATACCATTTACGGCAGGGGTGCCCACACTTTTTTTTTACTTGAGAGCTACTTTCAAAATGACCAGCTCAACAAGATCTACACAAAAAAATGTGATTCTTCCATTACTGAAAATCCATTTCAAGGCCCCCTAGAAAGTTTGAGCTAAGAAATAGTGTTGTTACTTACTGTTATAGTGAATAATAAGTTTGAGTTTAGTCTCTTGCACCCAAAACTAAGAACGTTCACGCTTTTGTCCACAATTGGGAAGGAGAACAGGCAAAACATTGGTCAAAATAACAATTATTCTCCATTTTGTAATTGCGTGGACTCTTGAGAGTGCAAAACGAAACCAAATGGACCCATAAGGGTCCATTTGGGCATGGGGGGCATGTGGGGGGCATAAGGTCCATTTGGGCACAGGGGGGGGGGGGGGGGGGGGGGGGGGGGGGGGGGGGGCCCCCCCCATGCCCATGCCTAGATCCGCCCCTGCTGGCAGTGAACTCAGGGGCCCCGCCTAGTGAGACCCCTGAAAGCTTCCTGCGCCCCCGCCTAGCCCAGGACCCCGGCAGGAGCCAGATGCTCTCTACTCTGAGGTCACTGAATACTTCCCGTCCTCGCCAATGAAGCACGCAAAACACTGCAGGAATGTTTATGTGTGTCTGCGTGAAGTCTCAATATAGCCTCTAGCGCGGCGGCCATATTGGAAAGAAATTGAGCCGTCTTCCTTAATGATAAGAATGAAGGCTCTGTTCCACTCTGGGACGGAAGGGGTGCTGCTGATGTTGTGCATGTTGTTGGCTCACACACAATTTAACACACATCTGCCAACTGGGCTGCGTACCAAAGGGGATCGAGCCTTTGCTTCCGTTGCACCATCACTGTGGAACGATCTACCAGCTAGTTTGAGAAATGTGACACGTCTTGACATTTTTAAGAAGGATCTAAAAACATATCTGTTCCGTAAACATTTTGGTCTGCAATAAGAAAAAGAATACTATTAGTGTCATTTTGTTTTCATGTACTACTGTTGCTCTACTACTGTTGTACTACTACTGTGTTGTTCTGCTTTGCTGCTCTGTTCTCCTTATATTATTAATTTGTCATTGTACAGCACTTTGTGACAACTGTCTTGAAAGGTGCTTTATGAATAAAATTTACCTTACCTTACTGTCTCATGGGCACAGAGCTACAGTATAATACTTTCTATTCTTCAGGAGAAGAATAGAAAATACAACCCTAAACAACAACCATTGAGGGTATTCTGGCATCAAGTGATCCGAAATGTAGATCGTACTGTTGTAATGTCTTGCTTTGGCGATGATGTATTGATGATCTATTGTATGTACTGATTGTATTTGTATCACTGCATTGCTTTATTGCTTTGGCAATGTAAACGTATGTTTTCTCATGCCAATAAACCCCTTTGAATTGAATTATACCATACAAGAGTAGGTTATAGAATGTTCTGTTAATGTTATTCCTCATTGTTGCTGGATGAAAATTTATATTTTTCCCCACAGGCAGAAATTGATGGTGCATGTATTTTGGATATCAAAAAGTGATCAAATAATGACCAAATAATCGCTGAATTTATAATAAATCATATTTATTCTGCTTAAAGAGGGGTGCCGTGATTTTTGTACATGTTTAAGAGGTGACAGTATGTAAATGGAGCCCTTGGTGTGTTTTTATGTGCAATGATGTCTTCCCTTTGTATTTAGGGTTTCTTCCTTGGGGCTGAACCTTTCCAGTTAAACGTGCTAATGAAAAAAACGTCAATATAGTGACATCACGTGTTCAGCTCCTCCCCTAACTCCTCCACCTTTATCATGCAACTAAAGCTGTGGGTGTGACTTCAGTTCAGCTGGATCTCCACCCATCACCACCCACCAGGCAAACCAGGCATACTTAATGAACTGGCTGGGTGGAATCATAAAAATGACAGTTTAACAAACACTGTACACTTTTTGGGGAAAAAAATCTTACTTCTCATATAACATTAATACCTGATGATCATGTTTTAGGGTAGAATCATGGCACTTCATCTTTAAAGCACAAATAACATGGATTCTTAAAATTGTTTTTAATACTTGAGCCTCAATCACCACTGATATAACCAGTCCTTGTCATTTATGGATAGTTTAGCTGCAGGACCACAATGTGCATGGGGTGCTGATAGGGGGGTTATTAGAGCCATTATAGTACTGATGATGCCAGATCAAACCAGGCTTGTTTAAATTCCATGTTAACTGTGGATGCATACAGGATACTGTTTAGCACAACACAGTCTAGAAACTGTTTGCCTCTGCCCCTGGCAACACCTGTGCCTGATTAGGGCCTGGGTTAAATACCCACCCCTCCCTGTAACTATGACAACATAGATTGGCAAATTGACAATTAATCCTGCCAACGATATGGTGGCTCAAATGGCTCCTACAGGGAGGCTTGAGTGTCTCGGGCATCAGGGGCAGATCTAGGCATGGGTATGGGGGGGGGGGGGGGGGGCAATGCCCCCCTAAATGCCCTGACTGCCCCACCAAACACGATGGCATGCAAAACAACCCAAGACATTTCAAATTAAAGTGCTTAGGCCTAAATGATTTGAAACACTACTACTGCTACTAACTAACTATGGTTGTGGCAACACTAAACCAACAGCATTTCATTATTGAAAACAGAAAACTCTCTGAGTTAGACCTTTAGCTTTATGCATACTGCGTGTCTGTTGCAATTTCAACAACAACAACTGATGTTATTATTGATGCTTTACTTGCATAATAAAAGTCCAGTAACCGAAAATGGTATGGGTGCGGCTTCATGAAACCGCCCCCATACCATTTTCACCTGCCCCCCCCCCCCCCCCCCCCCCCCCCCCCCCCCCCCCCCCCCCCCCCGCGTAGCGCTTGCGTGCTGACAGCGAATAACCAACAGAGAGGTCTATTTCCATGAGACGCAACCATCAACGGTTGGAACAACCTTTTTATTTCCCTTTTTTATCAGAACTCAAAGCGATACGTCTATACCAGCACTCGAGGAAGGCGCCAAAATCGCTCTTCTGTTTTATACGGCCTTTAAAAAACACTGATGAAAAAAAGCGCAGAGTAAATTATTTCTGCCAGCTGAAAAGCACATTTCATTTTCTCATGTCTCCAGATAACAGCGGGTCTGTTGTACATCACGGCGGCCCATTAAATGAAGCCTCCTCCAGCAATCGGTGGGGGGAAAAAAAAGCAATTTTCTCATTGAGCCGATAGATAGATGGTCCATTTAATAGAGAGACCATTTAGTTGTGGCTTCTCTCTCTCGCTCTCCCTCCACGGAGGGAATGGCTGAGGAGATACTGAGTGATGACATGAACCTCACCGCACGGAGCAATAAGTAGCTCACTACATGTACTCAAGTACATACTTAATAAGTACAAATAGCGGGGCGGCGCTGGCCTATTTAGGACAAGGAAAAGGCTGATTAGGCTCATATCAGCCTGTCGCCAGGCTGGCCCATCAACTGGGACTGTTTGACTCCAAGCAGACACGCTATGTGTAAATATAGGCCCCGGCTTGGCCCTTTCTTCTGTGTGCCTGTTGGGCACTGGCCTACTTGGAAAGATGCAAGTTGGAAATGGAATGGATCATGATCCCACCCAGTTATTATGTCCCTTTCATGTCCATATATGCAGTTCTTTGTCATGCATACCCAAATGCCCATGCATGCCCACCCAGAACATTATGTGATGCCAGAACAGGTCAGTTTCGTATAGAGGCCTGTTGTGGCGGTTCTGGACAACAGGGGGTCAACACCAGGCGGTGCTGCACTCTCATTGGTAGGGCCAGCAGTTCTCAAGTTGCGTGCAATGCATTACAGCCAGACACACCCCATACGCACAGAGAGACAGACAGAGACATGAGACATAATATAAAACAATGGAGCAAGCTTGCGCAAGAAACTACTTTCATTTTTCCTGATGTCTTACTCGAGTATCCGTGTGCTCAAGTACAACAGAGACCATCTAGTTATGGACTACTCTCCACGGAGATGCTGTGAGGCCGATACGGAGTGATGAACAACAACTCCCCCCTCCCACGCACACCCACGCACGAGCGTGTGCGCACACACACACACACACACACACACACACACACACACACACACACACACACACACACACGCACACGCACACGCACACGCACACGCACACACACACACACACACACACACACGCACAAGCGCACGCACACAGACAAGCGCGCGCACACACACGCACAAGCGCGCGCACCCACACGCACACACACACACACGCACACACACACAGGGTGACAGGATACAGGGGATGAAGGGGGGTTGCAATCACCTGGTTGTCTGTAAACGGGTCCACATCCTCTCCAGAGAGAGGGTGGGGAGAGGAGAGAGAGAGGGAGAGAGGAGAGAGGGTCGGCGAGAGAGAGGGAGAGAGGGGGGGTGAGAGAGGAGAGAGAGAGGGGATAGGCGAGAGAGAGGGGGGGGGGGAGAGAGAGGGGGGATAAGCGAGAGAGAGGGAGAGAGGGGGAGTGAGAGAGGAGAGAGAGAGGGGATAGGCGAGAGAGAGGGAGAGAGGGGGGGAGAGTGAGAGACGGGGAGAGAGGAGAGAGAGGGGGGATAGGCGAGAGAGAGGGAGAGAGATGGGGAGTGAGAGAGGGGGGGTGTGAGGGGGGGTTGGAGTGAGAGGGGGGAGAGGGGGAGAGAGAGAGAATGCGTCACAAATAGTGTGTATACTCATATATCACTGTGAATACTAGTGATACCGTTTACCATTCAGAAAACAGTAACTGTTAACAAATAACAGTTCAAACTGGTGCTACCAAGCAAAGTTAAATTGGAGCCCTAGTATTCTTGCTTCACTGATATAATAAAAACAAAAAAATAATAAATGTGAATACAATTTCATGGGGAAGAAACAGTCTTATTGCCAGCTATTTTATGATCTGTAAATTGTCCAAAAATCTCTTGACGGTTAAAGGTTAATTAACAGTGAAGGCCTATCTTTAAATATTGCTAAAGAAAATCTTTACTGAGAACAAAACACACCTTTAATGACTGAACAAAGCTTTCATCAGCATGAATAAAGCTGTGATTAAATGCAACACATAAATCAAACCTGCTGTTGAGCAATGATCACTAGTGTCAAGACTATCTCACCAGGTGTTCCATCTCTCTCCATCACTCTCCCCCGAAACCAAGCAGATTGTTGTTTCTATATGTAATTACTATTCAGCACGTTTATAAAGCCTGCTGTTCACATCTCACATCTGTGCTCATCCTATGTATGTAGTGAACTGAAACAAGCTGCTGTATGTACTACAACAAACCATTGGAATTTACATGACATTATTTTGAGTATTGTTATTCTTTGTCATCTCTTTACATTGACATTTTATGCTGATCCTGCCTGTGACTCTCAACCTGTGGGCCGAGGACCACTGGTGGGCCACAGAGGTATTGCAAGTGCCAATAATTGCCAAAGCACCCTTTAAATGATAATATAACATTCATATTAATAATGCTAATTATTACATTTTTGTTTAAAAACAGATAACATTGGATGAATTGATTAATGAATCGATTGATCATTAAAATCAGAAGCACTCTCAAAACCCAATTCATCAAATGGCTCTCACTAGACAACACGCCCCGCCCCTCTTATCATTCCACAGTAGTTTTTATTGATTTTTTTCTTTTTTTTAATGACAGAATCAAATTTCCTCATGTTTAAATCATGTCTTTGCTTTTTGGGTATGTAGAAAAGCATGGTATAAATGCGAAATATTACCAACGCAGGTGCTCTTCGATTCCCATATACACTCCATATTTGGGAATATTGTAATATAGATTTCAATGGTCTACAGCAGGGGTTTTCAACAGGTGGTCCGGGGACCACCAGTGGTCCTAGAGAGGGTTCCAGGTGGTCCCCAGCTAAGTTGTTTAACCAGATGTAACTCTTAAGAACGTAAAAATGAAACCAAATGGACCCGGCGCCAACAGTCTCAAGAGTTAAAATATTCACCATGTGAATTAGTCCTAATCTACACAACTAGAAGATTAATGGTCATGGACAGAAGCAAAAGGATTTTTTTTTTGGTTGGGGGTCTGCGGGACTAAAATGTCCTCAAATGGTGGTCCGTGGCTCAAATGCTGAATAAATGGTGGGCCCTGGGATGAAAAAGGTTGAAAACCTCTGGTCTACAGTACCTGCATGACTGCCTGTCTATGTCCCAGGCCATCGCCTCAGGTCTTTCACTGCTGGCCTGCTTGCTGTGCCCCAAAAAATGGCAACTAATAAACACAGTGAAGCAGCTTTCTGCTTCTATAGGCCGACAGTGTGGAACAATCTCCCACTATACCTTCAACAGGCAGCATCTGTAGACAATTTTAAAGCACAGCTCAAGACATACTTTCATGCTCTTGCTTTTAACTGACCTTTCACTGTATTGATTTTATCACTTTATTGCATTTTTAAAGTTGTATACCATATTTTATGCCCCCATTGTAGTACATCTTTGAGCTGAATGTCATGCCATGAAGGGTGCTATACAAATAAAGATTATTATTAGGGCACCAAATATGGAGTGTGACAAACACAGTGTGTGACACACAGACCACCACAGTGTGAGACGCCAGCCCATCCATACTGTATGACCACTGAACACGGTAGCCGGCATCCCTGGTCAGATGGGTGGGCCACAAACAATTCTTTTGTGATTTCAACAGGTGGTCAGGGGACCACCAGTGGTCCTTGAGAGGGTTCCAGGTGGTCCCCAGGATAAATGATGGAAAGTTGGTTAACCAGATGTAACTCATGGGAGTGTAAAAATGAAACCAAATGGACCCGCAAGGGTCCATTTGGTTTCAAGAGTTAAAATATTCATCTGAATTAGCCCAAGTCCATATACTGTAATTAGATTAGATTGATGTATATGTTTGTCTGTTTTGTTTGCTAAAATCCAGCCTTGTACAGTACTGTGGACAAAATGTTGGGGTCCGTGGCTCAAATGCAGAATAAATGGTGGGCCCTGGTGTCAAAAAGGTTGAAAACCACTGTCCTAGTGGGCTCCTGATAGACAAAAGATAGAGAAAGCCCTGAACAACAACACTCAGCGTCTCTGCAACAACTAAACCATTAGCAACATGAAGCTTCAGGCAGAGTTGAGTCCAGTTTGGTTTTTACAGTCATTCTGTTGGCAGCTGTTCCTCGCACATCAACACCACCAGATTCTCTTGCCTTTCTCTCTCTCTTTTTTTTCTTTTTACAAGGCAAATGCTCAGTGCAAGTGCTTAACAAACGCCCCTCTATTCCTTCCAACATTGTGGACTCAGAGAGAGTGAGAGAGTGAGAGACAGACACACGCAGATGGAATGGAGGAATTAACTTGTTTTAATAACAGGATACAACAGCTGATCTCAGACAATTAATCATCAGTATAAGGCCTTATGTTTTTGTGGATCCTCTGTCCCAATCTTCACCTAGAATAAAATGCAATTCTGAAATAGTACTTTTGTGTGACTTAATAGAATGACAAAGTAGAACAATTATTTAAGTAATAATAGCATAAGTGCTTCCTGACCAATGGAGACTATTTTCAATGTCGTCGTCACACATGCGTGCACACGCACGCACACACAGATTAATCTAGGCCATAATACCAGTACCACACATATGAAGAAACAAAGCACAAGAGCAGACGTGCTCAAAGGCAATAACAAAGTCTAACTGGTGATTGTAGTATTAACAGATCCAGCCACCTGTACTCGCAAGCTTATTATTTCGGTCATGACCCACACTAAATGACCATAGGTGAGAATATGCTCAAAGATTCGATACACAACGACTGCCAGCCCTGCCACACTGATTCTCAGCTTATGTCCATCTCCGTCCTCCCCTCACTTGTGAAAAAGACCCCGAGATACTTTACACAAATACATAGTTTGTTTCTTTGTTCAACATCCACAAACAGTGTTCTGAATGTAGGATAAACTTCTGTGAGCCCACTGCAACATTCACATGATTCTGAACCGTGATACAGTCTGGAGCAACGGAGGCTCTGAAAATGAATGTTGTTTTCAGCCCATGGGCTCAGGAGTACAGACCACCCACTGTTCAACCTGATCCATCCCATTCTCCATCCCCTTCATCAAGTTCACCTGCGTCCCTATTCCCAAAGCCAATCACGCAACATACTCCTCAGTATAAATACAACTCTTATCTCATCCCTTTCCTGTTTTATAGTGTTTTGCACTATCAAATCTCCCGCTCCTCATCTTACCCGCTTCATTCTCAGTCATACCCTGCTTTCTCAATCCCTAACAGGGTGGATCTAGGCATGGGCATGGGGGGGCAATGACCCCCTAAATACTCAGTCTGCCCCACCAAACACATGGCACGCAAAACACCCAAGATATTTCAATTTGTGCTTTGCACTGTGAAAAGTGCTTATACTTGACTTGATATGATTTGAAACACTACTACTAATAATACTACTACTATCTAACAGTTGTGTCGCCACTAAACCAACAGCATTTCATCAGTGAAAACAGAAAACTCTGAGTCAGACCTTTAGCCTTATACATGCTGTGTGTCTGTTGCAACCTCAACAACAACTGATGTTATTATTGATGCTTATACTTGCCTAATAAAAGTCCTGTAACCAAAAATGATAGGGGTGTGGCTTCATTGCCCATGGCGCGAAGCGTCACACTACACTAACACTTCTTTCTTTCTCTCCTTCTCCAAAGAGTTTCATGTTTGGTGGGGCATTCACGGCGTTTAGCGGGGCATTGCCCCACCATGCCCATGCCTAGATCCGTCCCTGTATGAGCATGAGAGTAACAGATACAGCATGTACATGAGGTTAAACATACCATGTGAAAGTTGTACCACACGGTATAGGTCCACAGAGCAGCAGATGTGTACATGATTAGACATTAGGGGGAAACAAACACACCGGGCATAAATGTCACAGGTAAAAACCCACATGTCATGGCGCTCGGGGTGGCACAGTGGTAAATCAGTGCGCTGCATCCGGCTTTGTCAAGCATACTATTCCTACAGGCTGCAGCCGGCACCTGTCAGCGGCGTTGAGCGGGAGGAGCAGGGCTGAGGCTCTATGCCCTCCTGGGGGAGGCTTCTCACTGGCAGGTGTGCCAGTAGCATACAACAGTGATGACAACGCACAGAGAAGTCCCATAGCAGTGGGCAGGAATCACTTTGCATATTAAGACTAAATTGGGGTAACAATCCATTATGTCAACACATAGGGGAATAATATATGCACAGAGGAACACATCAACATGAAGGACAAAAGTCTGTTTAGTGCACATAACATTTTTTGGGCTACTTCTCAGAAGAGCACCTGGAGATTGCCTGGTGCGCTCTGCGGGGCAGCGCAGTCTGCTCTGCACGTCTCGTCTCTACCACCACCACGTTACTTGAGCCAGCATGAGACAGACACCTAACAGATGCTCACATAATGCTGCAAAGGTTCAATGTTTAATGTATTCCAAAAAGTGTGTACATTGTTTAAGTCACAGATGGATAGTTTTCATGTTGTGAATATATGAACTATGGCTAAAAGCTTGAGTTTATGTGGTTCTATTGCCTTGAACAGAATCATAACAACTTAGTTGTAAACACCAGAGCTAGGAGTAAATGTTGTAGTGAGGGCATATAGCTCAGGGGTTTTCAACCAGTGGTCCTTAGGAGGGTTCCAGGTGGTCCTCAGCTAAGTTGATTAACCAGATGTAACTCTTGAGAATGTAAAAATGAAACCAAATGGTCCCTTGCGGGTCCATTTGGTTTCGTTTTTACACTCTCAAGAGTTAAAATATTCATCATCTGAATTAGCCATTTTGGAATGTATGTTTGACTGTTTTGTTTCCAAAATCCAGCCTGGAATTGTGGACAAAAGCAAAATAAATGTTTAGATTTGGGGTCTGTAGCGCTAAAGTATCCTCAAATGGTGGTCCGTGGCTCAAATCCTGAATAAATGGTGGTCCCTGGGATGAAAAAGGTTGAAAACCCATGATATAGCTTGATCTGCTGTGCAACATTTATTTTGACCACACAGGCACATTTGCACACTCCTGGTTATGCTCTTGTTCCTACCTGATTATAATCATAAGGTGTGTTGTTTACTGGCATGAACCCAGTTGAAGGAGTTTAATACGTACATACTGAATAGAGAGCCAGAATGGTTGGACCAAAAGAAACTAAAAGCTCAACTTCATCAATGCCACAGCCCATCAAGTAAGCAATAATGTTGATCCTCAAAGTCAACATGCATACACTCGGGGTTACCCACATACCCCTAGCACAATTTTACAATAGACAATTTGCTTTCTGGACAAGTGGGCATGCATCAATCACCTTTGGGCAAGTAGCCTAGAATATGACCTGAATGTACTTGCCCTACAGGCAAGTTCCTTTGAGTCTGACACCCTGTCAAACCCTGTGAATCAAAGCAATTCTTTAACGATGACATGAAGTGTGACCTCTACTAGTTCGTAAAACAAAGGTAGAGTGATTCATAAAACTAAGTAAATAAAGAAAACAGACGTGTCATGCTGTGAGCCAGGGGTTTTCAAACAGTGCTCCGGGGACCACCAGTGGTCCTTGAGAGGGTTCCAGGTGGTCCCCAGGCTAAATGAAAGTTGGTTAACCAGATGTAACTCTTTGAGAGCGTAAAAATGAAACCATTTCATTTTTACACTCTCAAGAGTGTCCCCAAGTCTACACAACTAGAGAATGTAGAAGATTAATGGTCATTTTGTTGACCATGTATGATTGACTGTTTTGTTTCCCAAGTCCATCTTGGTATTGTGGACAACGTGAAATATTCTTTAGTTTGGGGGTTGGTGGGGATAAAATGACCTCCAATGGTGGTCTGTGGCTCAAATTCTGAATAAATAGTGGGCCCTGATATCAAAAAGGTTGAAAACCTCTGCTGTGTGAGTGTGAGTGACAGCACAGACAGAAGGTTTAAGGATCCAGGGAGCATTAATGAACTCAATGCCCTACAGACTCATAGTATACTGTAGTTAGACAGACAGGTCGACCCTGTCTCCGTGTCACTGGAGACAGACAGATCATCTGGGTTATGACAGGACGGGGACCCCCCGGGGGGGCGTGGGAAGGATGCCAGCTTTACACACACGGCCCCCCTCTGCCACCCCACCACCACCACCACGACCCACACGGGGACCGGAGAAGTCGGCCCGCCGCGAAGTCGGACCAACCGAAATGTTGCGACATTGAGGGGTCAGAAACTGTGCGCAGGAAGGCTGTTCAGCCTGAAAGAGGGACAAACTGGAGTTCGAAATACATTGTTTTCAACGATGGCGGTGCAAATAAGAGCTATGTAAACATCTGTTATAAAGCATTGCACAGTGACAACTAAAGTCTCTAATGTCTAGGCTGTAGGCCTACTAGTAGTAGTAGGCTATAAAACATTGTAAAATAAAACGGTCGCACGAGAGTCGGCCCGAATCGTGTGGAGAGCTCGGGCCGCGGCTGTGGAGAGGTCGGGCCGCGGCTGTGGAGAGGTCGGGCCGCGGCTGTGGAGAGGTCGGGCCGCGGCTGTGGAGAGCTCGGGCCGGGGGAGTGGAGAGGTCGGCCCATGTCTGTGGAATAGTTAGTTACTTAGTGAGCTAGTGTCAGCTGTTTTAGGCCCTTGTATATCATTATCCTTATTATTGTGCACTTTTTAAGGCTACAACAGAATGTAGAAGATTAATTGTCATGTTGATCTAGTGAATGTTTTGACTGCTTTGTTTCCCTGGTCCAACAAAAGTGATGTGATTGACTGATAATTGCTGAGGGTGAAATTGCTTGCTAATGGCTGTGTCTATTGATCAAATTGTACCTCCACAGCTCAGGTGTAAAAACAACAACAACAACAACAACAGATTAATTGCAGAAATGTAACCATTTATTTGAGGTTGAGTCAAAAATACAAGTAAAGAAATATGTAGAACAAAAGTAAAAATAAACAATACAACAATTCTGTTGTTAAAAAAGTTTAAAAGTGGCCAAAAAGTGGTAAAAAAAAATGCAGTGAGTGAAATATGTATTTATGCAACTCTGGTAAATGTTTAAGTATAATGTAACATTATACCTGCTGCAGTTTGGAAGAACACAAACTGTTTTAAATATGTGTTATTGTCTAATTTCTTTAACTCTGGTAAAGAGTGAAATATGTATTTATTCAACTCTGGTAAAGAGTAAAACATGTAATTATGCAACTCTAGTTGAGAGTAAACCAGTATTATTGACATGCATATGTCTTGATAATGGTTGACATGCAGTGATAATGGTGCCTATACATGTCTATTGTCATGACTTGATTAAAGACATGTCTATTGTCATGACTTGATTAAAGAGTGAAATATGTATTTATTCTACTCTGGTAAAGAGTAATGGTGCCTATACATGTCTATTGTCATGACTTGATAATGGATAATGGTGCCTATGCATGTCTATGATATGCAGTGATAAAGGTGCCTATGCATGTCTAATGGGCCGACTTCTCCACACCCCTGGGCGACTTCTCCACACCACCTAGCCGACTTCTCCACACCCCCTGGGCGACTTCTCCACACCACCTAGCCGACTTCTCCACACCCCCTGGGCGACTTCTCCACACCACCTAGCCGACCAAAGCTGGGTTGTTAATGTGTATGCTGTAGTAAATGACGTAAAATAAAGGGATTTATGAACATCAGGCTATTGCCTGATGTTTTTACTATATCCTAAAGTATTACGAAACAATCTAAAATAAAGATAATATGAAGTCTATGTAGGAGAGCCGCCATTGGAATGATCCCATTTAGTGATCAGGGTTTGCAACAGCGTAACTCTGTCTATACTCAGGGTCCGACTTCGCGGCGGGCCGACTTCTCTGGTGACCGAACACACACACACACACACAGTCTGCTAGACACGCTGCATTTAAAGCATGTCACCATAAATAAACCTGGTTTGCACATAAACCTAACCAACACTCTTTACCAACACAAACCACACAGTTGCGTTAGATACATTCAACCCAACATCACAATACAAACGACAATGTCAACCGCTCATTCACGTTGTCTCACACAAACAGCACAGGGGGAGAGCCAGACAAGACAAAACGCTTAGAAGAAGCCACAGTTGAGATTGTTTTTTCCAACCCATGTGGAGGCTACTGTATGTGTGGGTCCTTTTACTGTATGGACGCTATTCATTTTGGTTAAATCTGAACTATTGATCCCCCCCACACACACACACACACGCCGCTACAGGCAGAGATTTAAACCCCCGCTAATGAACACAATATTCTACCATCTCTAGTTCTCTACTAACTATATAGTCCCACTGATGTGTGGACATCAGGACTATAGTTAGTAGTAGAGATGATGATAGGACTCGCACAAATACAGAGAGAGAGAGAGAGAGAGAGAGAGAGAGAGAGAGAGAGAGAGAGAGAGAGAGAGAGAGAGGGGGAGAGAGGGAGAGAGAGAGACTGGTCCCTGGTTCAAAATCTGTTGAAAACCACTGATTTAAACCCATTGTTGTGGAAATGGGGGCTCAATTTCAATCATAAAAACAGCCACCACTCAGACACTCAGCGAAACACAACCAACCCACCGTGGGGACAAGAGATAAAGCTCTCTGTGTGTTTCCAGACAAGAGAAAAGCAGCAGATTCCGTTCTTTCTGCATGTTGTCTACACACTGTACTGTAGCCGCAATAAAGCAACTGGCAACTTCAAATGCTACGAGACGTGCTACCATACAGCAGTCACATAGCGCTCCAAAGTGTCGTTTCGGATCGGTCTGTAGTGTGTGTATGTGACAAAACAAACACGCTGCGTCCAACACAAACATTTGTTTTAGGACTGCTTTGATTTGACTCGCTCTTACCTCAAATCCTCGTCCTAGTCTTATCTTCTCCCGCTCGTCTTTTTAAACACGCCGCTTTTCTTTCTTCCAGGAATGTTAACGCGCCGTGCTTTGTTATTTATTCACAACTCCAGTTAATAAAACACTCGACGGGAAAGAAAAAGAAGTCGACGCTCATGCACACTCCAGTTCGAGTTCCAGCTGATCCATCCAACAGTTCCAGCAGATAGCGGAGCGGCGGGGCTCTGGTCTGGACGTTCTGTAGTGACAACAGTTTGTTGAGCTGCTGCTCAGTCTAGTGTCATTTAAAGTCTTACTATTGTAAGCAGAACAACAGCCTGTGTTCTTCACAGAAAGGTCCTGCTGCTGCTTTATGGCCTCTCTGCTCTCTTGCTGTTCTTCTATCAAAAGGGCTCTGGCTTCTTTCTGGGATTCTGAAACACTTCTACTTCTTCAACTCAGCTGTTACTCTCTCTCTCTCTCTCTCTCTCTCTCTCTCTCTCTCTCTCTCTCTCTCTCTCTCTCTCTCTCTCTCTCTCTCTCTCTCTCTCTCTCTCTCTCTCTCTCTCTCTCTCTCTCTCTCTCTCTCTCTCTCTCTCTCTCTCTCTCTCTCTCTCTCTCTCTCTCTCTCTCTCTCTCTCTCTCTCTCTCTCTCTCTCTCTCTCTCGTGTTGTGTACGTGTTCCGCGCGCGCGCAACCCGGTCATGCAGTCAGCTGGGATTGGGGGGTGGTGAGGGGCATTGGGGCGGGGTGGTGGGGCGCTTGGGGGTGGTGGTGAGGGGGGGGGCATTGGGGCATTTATAAAGCCTAGCTCATGCTCCGTTGTGGGACCGTGTTTGCTTTGGAGTCTTGGATAGGATAAATCAAATGTGTGTAGAGTGACAGTCTACACACTACATTGTACTACTGTCTACACTGTAGACAGTAGTACAAATATTCTCCCTCTCTCTCTCTCTCTCTCTCTCTCTCTCTCTCTCTCTCTCTCTCTCTCTCTCTCTCTCTCTCTCTCTCTCTCTCTCTCTCTCTCTCTCTCTCTCTCTCTCTCTCTGTCCTTCTTCTTCTTCTTCTTCTTCTTCTTCTTCTTCTTCTTCTTCTGCTTCTTCTTCTGCTTCTTCATCTTCTTCTTCTCCCCCGGCCCATTCTGGGAATAACAATAAACGATGGAGCTTGCAAATCAATTCCTGTTGTAGGCCATAGTCTATGGGCAACAGGGTAGGCAAACACTTGTGCCAATGGCACACTGGCACAAGTGTGGCATTTTAAATTTCAATATAAAGGTGTGCAGTTAAACAAAGGCCACTCACATCTGTAATGACATTATACTTACATTCATTGATCTCTGACAAGGGGAAAATATTAATAATTGAGTCTAATAATCATATATCCCGAAAGAAAATATTTCTAAAGAAGAGCACAGCGGACAATCAAAATCGGATGAAAGTATATAAGACTTTACAGGAAGAAACTAACCTGTTTCACCTCCTTTTTACTTAATTCAACAAAATGTAATGATATAACTAACTATAGGTATTGGTTATATTGTAATTAGGCCAATAGGCTAATTTGAATAGGTCTATACTATAGGCCTCAACTTCTTAAGAATACATCATCATTTAAAGGTTAGTAATAGCCTATACATTAGGCCTGATTGGTTAGTAGTAACTTACTTTCCACAACTGAGAGGTTGAGAATGTAAACAAGTATGAGTAGTTTAAGTTGTTTGTTCCCTGTTAATTATTCATGATGCATGCACGCACTCTCTCTCTCGCGCACACACACGCACACACACGCGCGCGCACACACACACACACACACACACACACACACACACACACACACACACACACACACACACACACACAATTTGTTTAGTCAGGTTGGGTGTCTATTGAAATGTTTTCTTTCCCCCTGTGCTCCTTGTGTCACAGACTACTCTCTCTCCCTCTCCCTCTCTCTAGAGATGGAGAACACAGATAAGAGAGGCTAATGCCTCTTTCTTTACAAGAGGTCGTGACTTATGACATTCCCTGGCATGACAGGATTGGGACTAGGTTCTCCCGCATGAAAGTACAACATCGTCAAGACTAGACCAAAGGGATATCCCCCTGATCCGGGGGTAGATACTAGACTTTGGAGGCCATCATGACAGGCTGTAGCCAATCCCCCCCACCAAACACACATGGTTTCTCATAATCATGCATTTAGTGCAACTACCGGTATAGTTGCAATTTGCGACAATATAAAATTGTTAAAATCTTTTTTTTTAAACGACCTTTTTCATTTTTGCAAATGTAAAGGAGAAAGAACATGTGCACACTAGTTTCTAGAGCTTACTATAGGCAACAATCGATAACAATTTCAGGGTTATTGTGAATCGTAATCAATCAAAACAAATCACCTGCTTTTCAATTCACCATGAGGTGTGAGGATCCCCAGTGGTTTGATTGATTGATAGGTTCATTGAATGCTGTATTAAGGGATTGTTAACCGTAGCACGTAGTAAAGCTAAAAGGATAATGCAAACATTCCCAGGGGTTTTGTTTCTATTGTGGTCCATTGTGGTCAATTCATCAGTACAGGGGAAGTGAAAGCTTATAAGAATGCCTGTTTCCTTAGTGGGGGTATTGTACCAGTGAAGGTTATGTGCACCTGCTGATGTGTTGCTAGTACTCTGCAGCTTACCGCTATGCCATGTACACACCTGCTACCTTATGCCTAACCTCATGTACACACAGGGGCAGGGGGGCAATGCCCCCAAATGCCCAATCTGTCCCACCAAACATGATGGCATGCAAAACAACCCATGAAGAAGCCGGCCTCATACCATTTTCTCCTGCCCCCAAATTGGGAAATGTTACATCTGCCCCTGTGTACACACCTGCTGCTATGTGAACATACCTTATGTCTAACAGTATGATTGGAAAATTAGGCAGATTGAAAAAGGAGTGCTTGTTTTCTCCAAGTTCACCTCCTACACTCCCGCACCTATACATGTACTATACATACTATACTATACTTTTGATATTTTTAACAGTTTTTGACAGAAGTGATTTACACCCAGCAGAGGGAATTTGTATTTGCACGGGGGAAGTTTTGCATGTGTTATTGTATGCAGTGTTACTCTCCCTAGTCAAGAAAATCCTATAGGATTCCAATAGAAAAGATCTATCCAATTCAATTCAATTCAATTCAATTCAATTCAATTCAATTCAATTCAATTCAATTCAATTCAATTCAATCCAATTCAATTCAATTTCAACGAATCCAATAGGATTCCTATGAGAATCCTATAGGTTCTTATAAGATCTCATAGGAATCCTATGAGAAAATCCTATAGGATGTTCTTATAGGATTTGGGGGGAAATCCTGTAGGATTCCATTGGAATGCTATTGGATTCATGGGGGGAAATCCTGTAGGATTCCATTGGAATGCTATTGGATTCACATTGGAAATCCAATAGGATTTGTTCCAAAATTTGATAGGAGGAATCCTATAGGATTTTTGACTAAGGCTGGAAGAAGTCATCTCTGTGATATTGCAATGAGAGAAGTTATTATAATGTTTGTATCAACCCTCTGAATATACGGTCTGTTTTTATTTATTTCTCTCCCAAAAAAAAGTTGCAAGGTTTCTGTCCAACAGGGTGTTTGACCAATCACATTGCTTGTATAGTTGAACCTAAAGATAATGTTGTGTACAGTAATGATGCTCTGCCGTAACCATGGACAACACCTAATGCTGCAGTTGGAACATGTTGTGGAAACCATGGAAACAATGATGCTCTGTTAGGCGATGTTGTGGAAACCATGGATACCAACCCAAAAAGAAAAGACAAAACTGATTATATTTAACACAAAACGGTAAACACACACACCCCCACATACAGTACACGAAGGAAGGCATGCATGCATAGACACGCATGAATCAACACACACACACACACGCACACACGCACGCACGCACGCACACACACACACACACACACACACACACATGGACAATGGACAGTATATTAACATGCATGCACCCTTGCAGCCTGATTCTGTCAGGAAGCATCAGCACCCATGTCACAGGACAGACAGACAGACAGACAGACAGACAGACAGACAGACAGACAGACAGACAGACAGACAGACAGACAGACAGACAGACAGACAGACAGACAGACACACTTGTGCATCTGCTATTTTACCTACTTTTGATTTATATTCCTATATTCACAGTGACATTGTTTCTCTTAACCTCTTAACCCAAACATGAAATGCCTTTGACGCTGAATGGGATACGTAAATGTGCAAATTGGCAAATTGGGTCTTACACAAAGATGATTTCCATCTTTCCATTAAATTTCCATTAACAATCAAGCAACTGGACAATTAGAGCACATTACACATCAGATGTATGATGATAAGAACACCTCTCACTTCACATGGGTGTGATTTTTCCAGACCCAACAGGACCTGTCTGTTTGTACAAACTGTGACCTTGTTGTAGTTCTAGTTTTGACCATTCTGTCAATATATATTTTTCTGTCTTCTGATGAATTTAATACAGGTGAATGGAAAACAATGTGTCAATATTGTCTTCATGCTACACATGTCGCTTGTAGAATACTGATTACAGGTCATACTGTTTTGGCACTGTAACATTGTCTTTTTGTCATCAATAAAAGTATGTATAGAAAAAGTATCTATAGAAGAAACACGATCACTTTACTGTATAATGCCACTTTGTCATTGCCAAGGAAACACCTGATAAACTAGCTGCATCTTTATAGGATGTGCATAGTATGCTACTCCACATGTGGCTGTAGGCCTGTAGCCATAGCAACCATAGGAGGAACGTGAACATGATCGATCACAAGAGATGTAAAAACACATGCTGAATATTATCAATAAATTGCACTATACCATGACGTACAGTACAGTTACCGTACTGTACTGTACGGTACTGTACTTTGGTTCTCAAAGTGGGGGGTTCTGGGGGTTCCACGGACCCCACTGCATGGAACCCCTCAGTATATCAAGGTAATTCAGCATCACAAATACTTTAACCATGATTATTTTTTACTTTTGGGTATTCAAAAATAGCTGATACTAAATCTTGAATTAATTTCCAGAGAGAAAAAGAGGGAGAGAGAGAGAGAGAGAGAGAGAGAGAGAGAGAGAGAGAGAGAGAGAGAGAGAGAGAGAGAGAGAGAGAGAGAGAGAGAGAGAGAGAGAGAGAGAGAGCTCTCTTCCTTTCAGGGGCGGATATAACAATTCCCAATTGGGGGGGCAGGAGAAAATGGTATGGGGCGATGTAGTTGCCCCCATACCATTTTCGGTTACAGGACTTTTATTAGTCAAGTAAGAATCAATAACAACATCAGTTGTTGTTGAAGTTGCAACAGACACGCAGCATGCATAAAGCTAAAGGTCTGACTCAGAGAGTTTTCTGTTTTCAATGATGAAATGCTGTTGGTTTAGTGGTGCCACAACTGTAGTAAGTTAGTAGCAGTAGTAGTGTTTGGTAGGGCAGACTGGGCATTTAGGGGGGCATTGCCCCCCCATGCCCATACCTAGATCCGCCCCTGCTTCTTTTACATAAAAACTGTGCAGCCCCAGGGATTTTTTTTATTTGGCATGGAAAGAAACTAGTGCTGTATTGTACTGTACTGTACTGCTCAGTGTGTTGGCTGGCATCTTACACTGACATCAGGTCAAGCATGCATGACCCCCACCCCCTCATAACAACCCGCCACCCATAACCTCCAACTTCCCCAAGAGGAAGAACCAACCAGCTGAATGCTGAATGGAGGAAATGTAGGCCATGTGGAGACACCATCCTGTCTGTTTGTCTGTCTGTCTGTCTGTCCATCCATCCTCATACAGTAAATCATAAACTCAGTGAAATGGAATCATCCATTTGTCACATCGGTCGCCAAGGCTCTTCTGTCATTTCATTTGGGAGTTTACATTTTGCGACGAGAGGATAAATTATGTATTTTCTTTTCAATGCTGTGCTACATTCACCAATGTGCTGCGTCTGCACTAGAGTACACTGCTGCACCGACTGTAGATTGTGTATTATTGTGTATACTGTGGTAAGATGTGCCCTATTCAATCTGAAATTGTATTTCTTTCTCATTTCATTTCCTCTTTCACAGTCTAAAGTGCCCTCATTGTAAACTGGCTCTTTGTCAAAAAACAAAAAGACAATCCAGGGCTGCTCCTTTAACCAAAGAGCCTGGCTGAGCAGGGAGAATTTAGTAATTTAAGTTACACATATCAACTAAATAAAATATGACTTAAATGTTTAGAGAAATATTTTTGCATGGATGCAAGCACACATGCACATGTATATGAAAGATTGATAAAACAGGCGAACAAATACAAAGCACAGGCTCTGTAATCTTGAGTTTCGGTGTGTGGCTCTACCACATTACCTGTATACATAACAAAGTATTTGAAGTATTTGATATTTGAGTATTTGATTAGGGAATCTCTAACCCTTAAACCTGACCTCTAGAATGTAGAGGTTAATCCTAACACCAACCCAAACCTGAATATAATTGTAATTATATTTTAATCCAAAAGTCTTTATTTAAAATTAAATAAAACATCCATTTCAACAATGTCTGACAATGTCTGTCTAATAATTGTCAATTTCTGCTACACGCTATACATGAAATTAATGTATACATAGGACACATACCAGGGGCGTATATAACATTTCCCAATTGGGAGGGTAGAAGAAAATCGTAAGGGGGCGGCTTCATCGCCATGAAGCCGCCCCCTTACGATTTTCTTCGATACCATTTTCAGTAGTGTTACAAATACTACTGAAATATCTTGGGTTGTTTTGCATGCCATGCCATCATGTTTGGTGGGGCAGACTGGGCATTTAGGGGGGCATTGCCCCCCCATGCCTATGCCTAGATCCGCCCCTGACCCATATTGTCTGTGACACATGCTCTTGCACAAATGCATATATATGTGTGCCCAGCAGCTCTACTTGTTTTCGTTCTAAATGAAAAATAGATTTAAATCCTGTGATCTGAGAGGTACGTTCCCTCAGGATAAAGGTCCAATCTGTTCCGATTCCCAGACATCAGTGACACGCTGACAGTTTGATCAAACATTAATGACATTCATGCTCATATGCAAAACCATGTTGAATCACTTTCACATCAAATAATCTTCCATGGTCCCCCATCTGAAAATAATTGTTGCCAGAGACCCCACCATACATGATTGATCAGCTCATTTTCAAATAGGCAACGTAGGACTACAGAGATTAAAGTGAAACCGATAATGTTAAATATTAATTTATTTACTTATTTATTTAGTTAGTTAATTATTTAACACCCGATTTGAGCATCAAAAGTAGCGGATCTGCATGCTCAAAGCGCGTCATGAAGCGACATGTTTCGTAGCTTCTGCTACTTTTGCTGTTTTTGAATTAGAAAACAATCATTTAGACACAATGGGGTTTTCCATCCGACAAAACTCATTTTGCTGGAGACCCCCCCAGAACCCCCTCAAGGACACCATGGGGGTCCTGGGACCCCATTTGAGAACCACTGTGTTATAATTTTTTTTTAAAAAAAGAAAACTGCATTGTTTTTATTCCAGGAAGTGTACTTGGCACACACCTTGTAGACTCATCTTTCCTTCCATCACAACTCCCTTCCTTTCCCCAGGGATCCTGGGGGCAGGGGGTCCCAGGGGCGGATCTAAGCATGGGCATGGGGGGGCAATGCCCCCCTAAATGCCCTGACTGCCCCACCAAATTAAAGTGCTTAGGCCTAAATGATTTGAAACACTACTACTGCTACTTACTAACTACAGTTGTGTCACCACTAAACCAACAGCATGTCATGATTTAAAACAGAAAACTCTCTGAGTCAGACCTTTAGCTTTATGCATGCTGTGTGTCTGTTGCAACTTCCACTGAAGTTATTATTGATGTTATTATTGATGCTTTACTTGCCAAATAAAAATCCAGTAACCGAAAATGCTATGGGCGCGGGCAGGAGAGGGTATACCAAGCCGCCCCCAGACCATTTTCTCCTGAATTAGTTTTCATAAGTGAAAAAAGTTATAGTTGACTAAACCAGTGGTTTTCAACCAGTGGTCCGGGGACCACCACCAGTGGTCCTTGAGAGAGTTCCAGGTGGTCCTCCCCAGGCTAAATGATGGAAAGTTGGTTAACTAGATGCAATTCTTTGAGAGCGTAAAAATGAAACCAAATGATTTCATTTCACACTCTCAAGAGATAAAATATTCTGAATTCGCCCAAGTCTACACAACTAGAGAATGTAAGATTAATGGTCATTTTGATCTGTATGTCTGCCTGTTTTGTATCTGAAATCCAGCCTGGAATTGTGGACAAAAGCAAAACAAATCTTTAATTTTGGGGTCCGTGTGGGACTAAGATGTCCTCAAATGGTGGTCTGTGGCTCAATGCTGAATAAATAGTGGGTCCTGGCATCAAAATGGTTGAAAACCACTGGACTAAACAAATGGATGATATTATTTTTTGTCAACAAATAGTGGAAAACAGCTTAGTTTACAACATATTCCCCATGCAGAACCCAGGAGCTGGGGGTTAAGAGGAAGGGGTGGGGGGTATGGGGGCAGCAGGATGTGCACTGGGAAAGGGGCTTTTGGAGGGAGGAAGCATGCTGAGTGAGCCAACCAGAGCAAAACACACTGATGTGGAAAAATGGAGGCAAAGCCAAACGTTCAAACCATTAACGTTATCATCGGATGCCTTATACTGTAGACACACACACACACACACACACACACACACACACACACACACACACACACACACACACACACACACACACACACACACGCACACACACACACACACACACTAATGATGCCCATTCCATGTCTGCCCTAGTGTGTGCGTGTGTGTGCACGCGTGCTGCGTACATGCGCTTGTACGTGTGCGCGCACATACAGTATATGTGTGTGTGGGAATGGATAAACAGATGATCACTCCTTGTCTAGCTTTAAGGGAAAAATCTGATGACAGCACGCACACACACACTCGCACACACTCGCACACACTCGCACACACTCGCACACACACACACACACACACACACACACACACACACACACACACACACACACACACACACACACACACACACACACACACACACACAATGACAGTTTATACAACCCTATACAGTCAGGCACCTTCTGCTGCCCCAGGGTACACAACATACAGACAGACAAGTGCGCGTGCACGCACACACATGCACTCTCTCTCTCTCTCTCTCTCTCTCTCTCTCTCTCTCTCTCTCTCTCTCACACACACACACACACACACACACACACACACACACACACACACACACACACACACACACACACACACACACACACACACACTGAGCGGCAGATTCAGAGCTCTTCATCAACCGATACTCTCTCTCACACCAGAGGGCACGATGCTTCTAACCATGGAAATATCCCCTAACATCAAATATAAATATTTATGACCATTCATAGTAAAAGTGTGCATGCGTGCGTGTGTGTGTGTGCGTGTGTGCGTGCGCGTGCCGGGGTGCCTCTCGTATCCAAGTGGCACATGGTCTCGGTCTCCATGACAACAGAGTTCAGGTCTCCACTTGAGCACAAGTAGCATCATGAATATTGATGAGTCTTGCTGGCTCCACCCACTGCGCTGAGGAGGGAGAATCACAACAAGTTGTCTGTCAGTAATACAGTAGGCCTCTTCATCCACATAGTATTTAGGTCTACATATCCACATATAGAATTCAGTCTATTCACAATTTTGGCTCCAGATATAGGCCTACGCATCGCAGTGCCATTAAGTGACAGTAAAGAGCTTTCAGACTCTGCTACTTAGTTAGAAACAGATTCATCACTGAACAGAATGCGCAGCATAGACATATCATCCAGTAGGCTATCCAGTATTAACACGAAGCAGACTAATAATTACACAAATGACTGTTGTTTTTTTAAAATAAAATGAATGAACATCTGATTAAAGGAGAGTGCAATACTGTACTTGCTGCAAACAATAACAAAATGCTTCTCAGGTAAACTATTGACGTGTGATTATTTGAGATTAATTAATTAATTAATTAAAAACCTTCAAATTGATTACATTAATATTATTTTTAAATCGAGTGTCGAGTCCCACTAGAGCGAGAGAGAGCACGTTCAAATGCCTGAAATTATTTTCAAGTGGTCTTTGTCGCCCTCATGTGGACAAAGATGAATAGGCCCACTACAACTGAACGGTTCAGGTGTTCACCGGCTACACTTGATGTCAATGACCGTCGTGATTCATTGATTTAATTTCACAGTGGGCAGGGTACATTTTCAGAACAATTTAGAGACTTACATACCCTTCAATCTGTGTAGCTGTCATTTTCAGAACAATTTAGAGACTTACATACCCAATCTGTGTAGCTGTACCCTATTTGTAATTGCAGATCTTCTCTGAGTTTTCAAGCCCGCACCGCACGTGTGTGTGTGTACCTGCGTGAAGTTGGCATTCTTTAGTGCTCCATTTGTGCCGTAAATTTCAGAATCTGTACTGCTAACATTCTGGAGATAATTGAAGTTATTGAGAGAAACAAAAACGCCCCCTTTGGGCGTAAACATTTTTCGCCTCTCCGCCGCGTCCCTGTTGGAGGGCTCTGGCACAGAGCCAAGAGCAGTCAGTCCGTCTGTCAGTGAGCCGAGCAGCAGCAGCATTACGAGTGACCCTGTTTTATACTTTACATTTTTTATTTACTTTATTTACTTCTTCACTTGCTCACTATTGTGCATACTTGCTCTGTTCATAAATGCCATAACAGAAGGACGCCTAAAGCAGCTGCACATTCAATTATTTCTTACGCTGTTCCAGCATGGACCCATAGACTGGGACCATATTACAAAATGTGAACCCCGAAGGCAAATCGTGTTTATTTATTACATGCAACTGTTCTAGGGGTATTAAGGCGTGCTGAATCCAAATCTGATGTATGCAAAGCTCAAAAATGGCTGCTAAGCCTTCAAAATGGACCATTTAAACATGGCGGCCACCACCATACTGAAGCATAGTAAAATTATGGCTTAATGCATGCAGTAGACGCATGGACAGTCAGTCCCAATGATCTTCAATGTTCTGGCAGGTGTTGCCAGTTAAGTTTCTTGAAATGGCACACTTCGATGTACTTTATGTGTACTTTCCTCATGCAAATGCATGACGTGTTCTCCCTGCATGCTTTTGGCAATGGTGGCAAGGAAAGCAGCCGGGTTACCAACTGACCATTCAGGGTCATCCATGCCATTTCAGTCAAGGGAGGAAGATCAGGGTGTGTCAAGTGAGCTTGATTCTATACAAGAGCTTGATAATGGGAACGCATGATGTGAAACTTTACTGCATCTGAGGTTTGTGGCATAGTCTCTTGCGGACGCCCATACAAAACAACTTGACTCTTGCTTCATTGCATGCACCAACTTCAGGCACACCATATATTTTACAGATTAATTTCTCTGCTGAGCTTGTATGTCTTCTGTATGAAGACCTTTTCCAACAATGAGATCAACACCTGCCAGGTTGTTTTCTTACTGTGGTCAATGACAAGTATTGTATCAATTTAGACTTGACAATTCCAGCTGCTTGCTCATCGAAGGCCAAGCACTTGTGATGTCAATGGGAAAGCCACCTGGCATTAGACCACTTGGTGAATATGTCAACATACTGTATGTCAACACTCTGCTCATTGCTGTATCAGGGGGGTTTGCTGGAGTGAATGACCATTGTCAAGTCATTTGATCCTGATGCCAGGGTCTGTGCCAGTCTCACCTCAGTGATGACCATGGGGAAGCTGACAGCACATGATAAAGATGTGCTTCTTTTACTCATTTCTCGGCAGAGAAATTCATCTGTAAGATATAGGCTATGGTGTTGGCAACACCTGCCAGAACACTGAAAATCATTGGGACTGACTGACTGACTGACTGACTGTCCATGTGTCTACTGCATGCAAATAAACACTAATTTAGGCAAATAATGAATAAATTATTCACTATTAAAAAATAAAGGAGAAAAAAAAGTGTTTCAATACCAAAGAGGCCAATTTTCACAATATAAATTATATATATTAAAGTGGTACCTTCACAATTGATCTGAAATAGGAATATGTCATTGTATTCCCCATATATGAAAACATGAAAAATACATTTCAATTCATTTTACACCTCATTTAGTCCAACATACATCATTTTATTATGCTCCATTATGGTGGTGGCCGCCATGTTTAAATGGTCTATTTTGAAGGCTTAGCAGCCATTTTTTACGTTTACATACAGCAGATTTGGATTCAGCACGCCTTAATACCCCTAGAACACTTATATGTAATAAATTAACACGATTTGCCCTCAGCACTTAAAATAATCAAATTTACTGAAATCTAGCCTAGTCTACCACCACGGACCAAACGCATGGCATGGATCGCAGCTTTAAACCAAAGGGATTTTGCTGAGATAACACTCTTTTTCATCATGGTTAAGCCTATCCCTGTATGCTATGTTGAACACAAGCTTGGATATTTTAATTTGTGGTTCAATCGTCGGAAAAAGTAAGTGTTTACACTGACTGCACAGCTGATGATGACACGTCAGATTCAACGAGAGTTGAGAATGAATGAGTAGCCTGGGGCTACTAGAGGGCTAGAGGGCTACGACTACGAGCCCTCCAGCAGGGACGAAGCGGCGTATGACGTAATCGCATGACGCGCCGTTGTTTCTCTTTATAGGTCCTGAGCTTCTACACCCCACACTTGGGGTGGTCGTGGTCCAAACCGGACTAAAATGCGGTCATCTTTTAGTGCTCAATGTGCTCAGTTTTTTTTTTCTTCCCGAAAATTCTCCATGGTTTCACCTACAGCGGTCACTCAGAACTGAAGAAAACAGCTTGCATTGATGTTTTTGTGATGCCAGTGGGCCTACAATTCCTCAAGAGACCTCCCGGCTCCGCAGTAGCCCTACAGGCTTGTACAATAGTACCTATAGTCGACTTAGCCTATAGGGTCAACTATCATGGATCCTTCGGTAGATGGTAGTTGCTTTGCCTATCAAAGGTTCCAAACATTGACATATGGTTCCAACGCTGGAAGGCTCTGCCCCTGCAGATCAGGTCTATCCCCGGTCTGCTGTAAAGGGGAACTGCACCCATTTTCAACATTTTAATATGCCATTAATATACCTTTAGAGATGTTCTGTGGATAGGCCTATGAGAAAAAGTTTCCCCAATTTTGTATTTCCTAAAAATGGAGGTCTGAAAAAATCATTAACATGGTGAAATACATCTGATGACATCATCAAGATGTATTTCACCATGTTAATGATTTTTCTTTCAAACCCCTTTTTCCTGCGAGGGTACAAATGGAACCAAATGGACCCGCTTGATTTGGTTCACATTTGTATCCTCTCAAGAAAATTTTGAAAATGGGTGGAATTCCTCCCTAAAACTCAATGCATAAATAATGCATACCACAGCATTCCTCCTGATTTTAATACACCTGTTTTATACATTGTGCAGTCAGCCAGTGTATATTCATCTACATTGTTTTTTTCTTTTTACTGGTCTGGACTGGTCTTTTGACTAAATTGTTCAGAGCTTGCGGTTGAGCCATAGCCTACTATACTATATAAAACGGGTCGAGCACAAGCTGGAATACCACTGCCTGCATAAAGCGTGGATATCAAGGCTAGGGCTTGCATGGCCTGATACTTTAGTTTGTCAAGTTTAAATCGTTATATATTTGTTGGGTTATTACAAGTTATGATCACTGTACAGTTCCAGAACAGATATGGTAGAATATCCCATGGTTGTCATTCAATCACATCTAAATATAATATCTATCTATCATATCAATCAGTCTTATCTATCTGATCTATCATATCTTCATATGCATCAATCCATCCATCATCTATCAATCGATGTCCGTCCATCTGTCTGCCGAGTGACCCATCAGACATATACAGACAGACAGACATTTATATAGGTTGCCTGATGCAGGCCTAATATAAGATAATGAAATGAAAAGCAGATTCTTGTGGATTTACTTTCTTTTGTAACAATTTACTTTATTCTCACTTTTTTTTTACACAAAAACAAATAACAATAATGGAACCCTTTTTTTCTTACAAAAACAATTGTTTTGTGTAAAAACATTTTAGAAACACGGACACAAGTAAAAAATACTACATACTTATAAAAATCTATAGATTAATATCATCTACATATTTAATTTAAATTAATGTGTTCATTTGGCAGCTGAATATATATATTTTAACAAATATAACAAATAGTTTCATTAAATTCAACTCCTATGAACCATTAACTAATTCAACAGGAAATGAAATGCTGGTGCAATGAAATGGTGACGACAGACAGACAGACAGACAGACAGACAGACAGACAAATTATGCCTTTAACAAACCAAAAGTCTATTTTTCTTTTCTTTTTTCCAAACTTGCAGAATTTGGTGCTAACAGGACAATGTGACAGTGGATTAAATAGAAAAAATAAAATAAAACCAAAAAAACAAGAAGAAAGATACAACATTAACAGAAACAAGGGTATGAATTGTGCAAGAATAAACAGAAGCATAAAAAAAAAAGCAAGCACCTTCAGCATGTCACACTGCTATTAAAGCACATTACAGAAATACTTCACTTTAACGTTTTTTTGTCTTTTGTTCTTGGTGCATTTATGAACCAATAATCCAATCCGGTGTTTATTTGGGCAAACTATTCCTTTTAAAACTATCCCTTCACATAGACTACCGTATAATTATATATAACAATATAATAAAACATAGATATATTAAACAAAAACAAAAAACAAATAAACAACAAACAGAAGTGGAAAAACCTCAATTAATTAAATATGCTTTGTCGAGCTGATCTATAAGTTCACAATGCATGGTGTCCACACCGTGTTTTGTGAGCATGTAGATTAGCAATGCAAGTAGCTTTAAGCCATACAAACGAACATAAAATGATGATGAAATGCACGATGGGAATAACAACGCTGTCCTCTGACTGCTGTGTATGTGTGTGTTCAGTATTTGGGGACCTTGGTGTAATCTTCCACAATGATGCTCTTACACAGACACATGGACAGGATCATTCCCAGCAGCTGAAAGACACACATTTAATCATTTATTTATGCACACAAGAGATAATGGTGCCGGCCAGGACAGAAAAGTGTGGGGACATTTATTGGGGGCAGAATTGTTGCACATTGTGCAGCAAAAATGGAAACAAAACCAAATGACTCCCCTTCCAGCACCTATGATAAAAGATACAATGCACACAGACAAGTGTTGTCAAATCACACACTACTACCAAAACTACACAACGATTACAAACGTGCAGTCGTGCACGCACAATCACACACACAGCGTAAAGTCACCAAGTAAGTAAATGCACTCAAGTACTGTATAACTGGGAGTATTGAGGTTTTTTTTTACTGTTACTCTACTCCACTACACCTCAGCATACTGTATTAAAGATTTTACACGAGTACAATTTGACTTTTATCATTTAGTTACTTTGTAAGTTGTGTCATGTCTATGCTCCGAAATACAACCAGAAATTAATTTGAGGGCAGGCCTTCAAAGTATTTCTTCCATTGTACTAGTTCCATCACTGTGCACTGCTCTAGAACTAGAAACCCTAGAAGACATAATCATTCATTAATTTTACTTTAATGTTAATCTTAAAATGAATTTACCAAATGCATAATGTGAATATAAATATAATATAAATAAAATTACTTTAAAGTGGCAATTGAAAAGTGTTTAAGAAATATCTTTTGTTTATTTACGACCTTAACCCGAGGCAAACCCCCCCCCACCCCCCCCCCCCCCCCCCCCCCCCCCCCATGCACGTACCTCTATGACAGCTACACTTGCACAGATACCAAGAATAACTCCGCAGTTCTCCAACAGCCATCCTTCCACACTGTGCATACATCCCTAGAGAGAAATAGAGAGAGTTTCAGTTCAAGAACTTTGCACACAGAGCATAATGTAACAATAAGCTATAAATGTATTGTTTAAAAAATGCTTCAAACCATAATGACAACAGTAACCCTGTGTGTGTGTGTGTGTGTGTGTGTGTGTGTGTGTGTGTGTGTGTGTGTGTGTGTGTGTGTGTGTGTGTGTGTGTGCGTGCATGCATGTGTGTGTGTGCGTTACCGTGCTATAAACGGGGACATCTGCTGACAGGTGCTCACACAGGCCGATTTCCTTCACTTCGATTCCAGGCAGACTCACGTTCCGACACGAACACGAGTACAGGTTCTGAGAGCTGTTCTTGATCACAATGTTGTCTGACCAGTTGCCTGGTCCCGTCCAGCCACAGCACTGCATCTGTTCACAACATTCACATCACATTATGCAACAGGTAGTTCAGACAGCAATCTGTTTAGTGGGCTTTCTAAGCCAGGCTCTAACAAGTGTCACAGCACAGAAAATAAAAATGTGCCTGCATCGTCTGCAGAATATAAGCCACTGCTGCTAACGCTGTGCTAAACAACACGTACTACGAGGTAGTGGTGGTAAAACAACGGCATGGATCGACAATATATCGTTTATAAAGAAAGTGTGCACGTGTGTGTCATAGTGCGGTAAGTATGAAGAGCGTTACAGCGTATGGTTACAGTGCAGTGTCACAAAGTAGTGCCACGCGTGACATTTTTTTTTAAAATACATGCTAAGTAGCGACTGCAAGTGATTACAATAATAATAATACTTGTAATGAGCTTGTAGGATTTGTCAATAGCCAAAGAATATAATGGCATAGATGCTTTCCTGAATTGGCTGGGTTAATATACAACGTAACATTAAAATCAGATTAATCATGGTTCCTGTGCAACATGTAATCGGTCAACCCAATACATTGTTTTAAATCCCTATTCCTACTGCCTAGGTTGTAAAAGGGCCTTTCTGTGTGGCAGTAATCCTGGTCTAATTCTCATAGACAGACAACCAGCTACCTCACCAACAGCTGCTGTGATAGAGCAAAATGTTGCAGTCAGTGGCCAAATGTAAAGATGGAGAAACTAAGAGGTCGCCAAAACATTTCCTCCAAAATATGGCGTCTACAATCTTTAACAAGTTTTATAGGATGCAGTCTGTCTGTATCAGTCCAGAAATCAGTGGTGGTTGTGTCATTATTATGAACAGAGATGATGATGATGGTTATAATGTAGTCTGACCCCTCCTGCATCATTAAGGAACAACAGACTGAACGAACAAGGGGTTTCCCTGTGCTTGACACAGACTATTTCTACATTGCATAGATGATAATAACGTGTAAGTAGCCTCGACACCCAGGCTTTCATTTTCGTCCGCCTTGCGCGAAAACGGAAAGCCTGGACTAACTTGTTACACACAGTGGCCTTGAGGGGGGAGTCAACCTTCCGGGGTGGGCGTCGCTCTAAATGATGTGACGTAGAACAGCAGTGGACAGGGGCGGGAGGGGGCCGGGGATGACGACACGTTCGTGAGATCAAATCAGATCAGCTCGATCTGCCGTGTGGATCCCACGGCACCCCCCCCCCCCCCCCCCCAAGGCCAAAATCATTGAGGGCTAGACCAGGCTATACTTCTTGCAACAATGTGCTGCTATGTTTGGAGTGAAATACAGAGAACTCACACTA